>APFE031150913.1:396129-457514 GCA_000404065.3 Pinus taeda
GGTCCTGTGTTATTTATGAATATAGATCTCTGTTCTTCGATAGTAGTATGTTGCTTTGATTCCACAGGTGCTCTTTGAAGCTGGGTAGAAGAAGAAGAAGTGGCAAAGCTCTATCAGGAAGGAGAGGAATCAAACAAGGAAATCAAGCGCAAGACTAAGGTTGGTCTCCTTTGTTCCACTGTTATCTATTTTCATAAAGGAAAATGAAATTAGACTTTACTTGTTTGTTTCTAAGATATCTACCAGTCTTAGTGGGAATAGAAGCTCCGAGTGGACACTATTCCCGGTAACAAAATGGCGACTCTACTGGGGAGAGACTAGATTTTTTGTTAGCCTATCATTGTTTCTTTTATAAGCTTACAGATGGAGCCTGAAGCCAAGCTAGCTAGCCTTCGAACTTCATTTGTTATACAAATGAAAAGTAGATCAATGCTACTTCAGTCTATCTCTGGATTTTGTTTATCAATTAAACAATCGATCTACAAACATTCTAATTGCCCTAAGTGGTGGCTCTAGTAACTCCTTTAGATCAACCCTTGTGATTTACATATATTGAACATCACTTACTCGGCCTAAATCCCTAAATTGAATTGCAAATTATGAGTAAAAACTCATTTAAAGTCTCACATTGGTACCATCGCACCCTGCCTTCAAGGAAATCTGTATGCATCGCACTTCCTAAGTGCAGTAGGTGCACTGCGTATTGAATTCACTGTGTGACAGGTGCGATGGTCAGGGAAGGTTAACTTTACCTTGAGACTTTGGTTTTTTCCTCACTATTTTCAGTCCTATTCAAGAGTTTTGTTGTCTGTGGTTAGTGTATCTATTTGAAAACCCCCTTCTCTTACATCATTCTGCCTCTATTATGTAAATAACTATAAGTGTTTTTATGTATTGTGTGCCATTTTCAGTTCTCTTTTGCAAAGAAGTAGCATAGTCGAACTGTCTTTCTAGATATGAAAGTGTCATAGCTGCTGTTTTCAGTTATATAAGAGAATCCCATTGTTCTTGATAGTCAATTACACATTTACTATTGTATATGATTTCGATTAGTTGTTTTTAAAGTGTCAAAAAGCAATTTTCATTTCGAAATCGCAAAGTATGTCTCATACCTTCACTTCATTTTGAAAAGAAATTTGTTGAGTATTGTCGCTTTGAAAATAATTCAGATTTTCCCTTAGCTTTCTTATTGTCATTCATACATTAAGAAGGCTGAAAAAAAATACATGCATGTGAATTTGCATTTAGACTGCTTGGTTTGATTTAGGACAGTGCATTTAGCATGTGCTCTGTGCTCTTTGTTTAAAGATTCTTAACTTTCTTTCCTTAGTAGCTAGGATTTTCATTGCCAAAAGAAGATTAAACGTTTGTTTATCATCTTAGACTGCATTTTAGGAATTGTATACAAATCACGTGGTGAACCTGAAAGGCAAATTTTTAAGTAAGACCAACTTAAAATAAATTGAATGAATCTAACAATGCTTTGGAACATAATGCACAACATCTAGAGGTCTAGGCTAGAGACGTATTCTAGCGTTGTAAAACATGGTAACTGTTGTTTTCATTGTTGGTTGGGTGATTCCTCCACTCTAAGGCAGCAAGTGCCAGTACGGACTTGTGCTCCCACGTACCGTCGAGTATATATTGGGAGACCACAATATGTTGCATCCTTTATCCTTAGGAAGCCATGTCTGCCACCCATTCGATCGTAATGCACTGAACACATCATTCAGGAAGATTTACTGCCATACCGTAAAATGTATTCTGTAGTTTTGTGATTGGTTTGGTAATCACCTCTGCCTAGATTTCTAGAGAAGTCTATTTTGCTCCTTTTTAGACTTCTTAAAAGAAGAGGTGCACTGAGCACTTGTCACTTCAGGCTCACTAAAAATCGAAGGTGACTAGAGTCATCTTTTGTTTTTCCTCGAATCTTTAAAATTGAAAAAACAAGTTGTGTCAAAGCGTCTAAAATTTATTTTAATCAAAATAACATCACAAATTCCCTCGTTGGTCTTTAGGTTGAGAAAAATGGAGTCTACCAACCAAGGATTTCAACTTGGAGGAAATCCTAGTACCTTCTCCTCTTGGGGAGATGTTGGTGCACCCCATATGGCCACATTGTCACTTCCAGGGTTGACAATTGGTGTGCCCGTCTGGCTCTTCCCTACCTCTGTCATTCAGAATACTGTAATTCCTAAATAGTGAAGTCAGCAACTGGATGATACTAGAGTTTCCCACCAACGTTCTACTTTATCTGATTCTCCCTCTCCTCCTTCCTCTTCGCTTGATAAAGCTGGTAAAGCTAAAAATCAAGTAACTGATAAGAAGAAGAAGTAGAAAGAGAAAAAGGAAAATAAGAAAAAGGAACCAAAATCAGAAGAGGGAAACCAAGCATCATCTAGTGAAAATCCTCACACCGCACCGTCTAAACCTAAATCTCTTTGTGTCATTTGCAATGGAGACCATTATCACTGAGATTGTCCCTGCATCCCTTGGACCTTAAGGGACTGGTCTCCTCGTTTGCACAATTTGGTGTCATCAACCTCTGATGATCATGTTGAATGCACACCATAAACCAGTGAAAGTGAAGTATCTGGACAGAAAAGGAATCCCAGATTTCCTTGTAAATTGTGTGAAGGCAATCATGCCATCCACCATTGTCCCTTCCTTGACGAAGCTAAAAGAGTTTTGGATGACCGTCCTGCTTCACCGCTACAGCTCCCTCCTGGATATAAAAAACTCTTGCCAAGTCCACCACTGGTTGAAAATCTGGCTGGCCTGCCATTATGGGCAGTCGAAGCATCTATCATTGAAAATGAACCCTCTGAATCCATATCAGATGAAAGTCAAAAGGTCGAGACGACAGTTGACCAGGTCTTGCCTTTAGAGTGTTCATCTTCGAATGATACCGTCATTGAAGAGAAAGAGAATGACACCGTTCAAATTATTTTCATAAACACAGACTTCGATGAACTTGGGGGTAGTCCACTCATTCCTTTATCGTAGGAAGGAAGTTCATCAGAGTCATACCTGGCCGTCTATTCGGTCCCACCTCCAAGCAACCTAGTCTTTTCCGTCGACTAGAATCTACTAGGTAGACCCCGTTTACCAGCTAGCATACCATTACAAATCATTGTACAAGCTGTTAGAATGGTCATGGCTGGTACCATCATCGATGAATGGGCTTCTGTGAGTATCCTATCCTTAATTGCTTGGAAAGCGCTTGGTTTTCTGTCGCTTTTTCCTGAAATGAGAAATCTGACAAGCTTTGACAAAGGAACCAGTTGACCATTAGGGATCCTTCCAAATGTGCCCATTACTTTGAGAAGGAAAACCATTCACATGAACGTGATGGTAGTTCAAGGACCCTTGGATTATAATCTACTCCTTGGACATGACTATATTTATTGGATGGGAACCGTCATCTCCTCACTCTTTAGAATAATGTGTCTTCTGCACGAAGGCAAAATCATCAAGCTCGTAGACCAAATGTCATTCCCCAGTTCACATGTCGCAAATAGTCAAATGCCATCCCTAAATGGTCTTTTCACGCAAGGAATGTCTCATCGATCTCCAGTCTGTCCACTTGATGAGCGCGAGTGATTCAGGAGGATATGACTGAAACCCAGGGGGGCATGCACCCTAGTCTGTTTCGGCAGGAAAACCTTGGGTATAGAGTAGGTTTCCGCGGAGGATATATGACTAGTCTGACACACCAGTCCTCATAGGAAAATGGGATTAGGCTGAAATAAGATACCTTCATTAAATTTATGTGAGTGGAGTAATTCTACGCCACTCACCTTTGAGTATTTCGGTAGACATCACCAAGGAAGCATTTTCTCTGCAACGCGGATGAGGAGCTTTCATGGTAACTTGGGAATTTTTCGCTATACTTGGGGGCATGAAAGCCTCTTGTAAGCAAGCAAGAAACGACCAACTAATGTTAGCTCTATGATTCCGCTGAATTCAACTGCCTAGGTCGGGTGAGTGGCCAAAACCATTCATCTTTGCATGGGCCACCTGGGCACCGGCAAAGTAAAGGTAAAATTTTCCTACCTAGCCTTGGTAGTGATCTTAGTAATTAAGTAGAGGGGTGTAGTTGGTCATTCCTAGCTTGCATGCAAGAGGCTCCAGGGAAAAGCTTACAAAAGGTGCAAGCCCCATAAAAATGGCATCTTGAATGAGACATCCTTATTATACGACTCGCGAGTAGTGTTACCCTAGGGTTCAAGCTCGTTTAAAAATAAACCCGCCACGAGCTGTTTTAGTGCATAGTTCAAGCTCGTTAAAAAATAAACATAAGCCATGAGAAAAAGTTTTCCCCAGAGTTTAAGCTCATTAAAAAATGAACCCGTAAATAACCATTGTGAATGCCTTATCGTCAGCTTTTGAGCCTTGGTCATGTTCTCATTATCACCTCCACTCTGTTTTAGCTGCTCATTCACCTCCATATGATTGTTTACCCTTTCGAGGAACATCTGCGGAGAGTGATTCTATTAGCATCGTTGTGACACTGCCATGATTGGAAAATTCCAAACCTTACCTGGAATCAGCTGCTACTCGAAATCATCACTCGTTCCTCGAAAAACGAGTCTCCTTTAAGCTCTTTTCAATTGACTCGTAAAATATGAAAAGATTACCGAGTGATTAGCCTCTCCGGCTCGTTAAAGTCATCGAAAGTGTTATCCCTCCTCTAGATTTTAAACTTTTTGGACCTGAGGGATTATTACACAAAACGATCGAGCACTTGTCTTGTTCGGCTCGTTAAAACTATCGAAAATTCATACCTTTCGTATTATTTTACGCTTTTTTGGACTGAAGGGATTATATGACGAAAAAGAATCTTTGGAGTCTCCTTTCCGTCCCTTTCAGACTCTCTAAAATTTAAAAGGACTGAGTTATCTTTTTCGTTAAACTCGTTAAAACCGAATGGCAACAAACTCCTCCAAATGGACGAGAACGAGTTTCACTGTCACTAGGCTCACTAAAATATAGCGACAGGTTCACCCGAAGGGTGAATTATAGGACAAGCATATGTTATCCTCCTCAAGCTTAACAAAATTAAAGAGGTACTGGTCAGCAATGACTAGGGAAAATTAGGAAGAAAACTTGAAAAATCTTTATTGGTAGCAAGTCGCTCTTGAACATGACACTTTCCTTCCACATCCAAGCCGGGTTGGGTTGCTCCGTTCACTGGTCATCACCATTGGTCCATAACGCCATCCATCTTTGGGGTTAATGTTACCAATCCATCGTCAGTGTCACCGATATGTTTAAGAGAAGTCATTCAGACAATTCGCCTATGTCTCACCCACTGCAATACATTCACGCTCCATTCTTTCATGATCGCCACCTTGAACACTGTATCATCAAATCGTTTTCACCTCCAAAATCATTTGCTCCATTCCATGTCGTAGATGCGGGATTCATTAAGGTCCTCCTACAACAGGTCATTTCTTGTCGACATCAGCTCATTATCCAAGAAGTCGACCTAGGAACAACCGTTTCAGTAATTTGAAGCTTGCATGCCTCAATGGAAAGTTGCTCACTTTCGGCGACAGGTTTACATTAATGGCCTTTGACCGAGAGATTTTGCGTGGTGTTCGACGCCAAGTCCTTTTTCACACCACGCGAATTGTACTGTAGTACCTTGAGGTCATTGTCATTATTGGTGATTCCTCTCACGCCTGTTAACAGCTTACATCATTGGCTGGTAATCAGGCGATGTCTTTCCATGTTCAACTCCAGAACATTTTTCACATGGATTGACTTGCACTTCGAGTGAAGATTGAACGCGTTTTGAAGACCCTAGATCTATTTTCATCCATCTGGGCTGTGATATATTCAGGAATATAAAGGCATCAAATGTACATCATTGCCGAACAGATGATCATCTAAATCAAAGGATGATGAGTCCGAATCATCAATCTGCCACACAGACCATTGTTTGTCCTATGTACATGAAAATGAATTTATAAAGCTGAGCATGGGAATGCCTGCCTCATCTAGATCATGAAAAAATGTTGTCAAGATAATTTATTTTATTGTATCTTATTACAGGTTGCCTCCCAGCTCAAAAAAACTTCGGATCCTCATGGTAAATAATTTCACCCGACATCAAAAGATTAATGACCTCATGCTTTAGGGGGCAACTGTTATAGAAATTTTTGGGCACTTCAACCCCAATCATAAATGTCCATAAATTGAGGGCTCCTATGTCCCTAAAAGTGTTGCTTCACTACTTGGAGGAGCAAGGTCAGCTGATTACATCATCTCCCAAAATTTCTTCACTAAAAACTGCTTAGAAATGGTCAAAACTGGACCATACTGAATACCCAGTGTAGAGGGTGTGATGCATATCACCTTCCTAGTGTAAAGGGTGAAATGCATACTGAATGGCCCCTCTATAGGGTGCGATGTTCAGGAATGGACAAATGGCAGGGACAAATTGCGAGGTGGAAGATCATGGAATCTTCCAGAAGCTTCCCCTCTGACACTTGCCTCTCTGTTTTTGACCAAGGATGAGTAAGAGATCATCATTCTCCAAGTGGAATCAAGAACTATGAGAGAGAAGACACTAATCAAGACCCCAAAAGATGACTCACCCCCCTACAATAATCTATATATGGATCCCTCATCACAGAGATCCGTAGGCTGGAATCTTGTATCTTATAGATAAGTGCTGTTGGTTTTCTGGTGTAACTTCATAATGTTGGGTGATCTAAGATTTACTTGAGGTGAAGAAGGGCTTTCTTGCTGGAGGATGATGCTGGGTCAAAACATATGGCTGTAATCCTCTTGCTATTCTTGATCTTAATAAAGCTATTCAAGTTTTCCTCCATATTCTCGTATGCTTGTTTATATATGCATTTGTATGGTTAACACATATCTGGTCCTATGTTATTTATGAATATAGATCTCTGTTCTTCTATAGTAGTATGTTGCTTTGATTCCACAGGTGCTCTTTGAAGCTGGGCAAGCGAAGAAGAAGTGGCAAAGCTCTATCAGGAAGGAGAGGAATCAAACAGGGAAATCAAGCGCAAGACTAAGGTTGGTCTCCTTTGTTCCACTCTTATATATTTTCATAAAGGAAAATGAAATTAGACTTTACTTGTTTGTTTCTAAGATAGCTACCAATCTTAGTGGGAATAGTAGCTCTGAGTGAACACTATTCCCGGTAACATGATGGCACTGGGAGTTGCAACATTCTTGTTGAAATACCAAATATTATCAAAGAGCATAACAAAGAAAATCCATCTTCTTTCTCACTCATTTACATGTTATTTATTTAATAAAATTGAAATTAAAACAAATTATATAACTTAAAAGGTTTAAAATATAACTTATTATATTAAATAAAAAATGGATATACATATATCTCTTTCTTATATAATCTATATCTATATATATATATCTATTATATATATATATATATTATATATATATAATATATATATATATATATATATATATTAATTTTTAGAGCATGAAGAGGACATAGGAAAATATGCCCCTTCTTGCTTCTCATTTCTTCTAGTGACTGAGGGGCTTAGTAGATTTTTAGTTGAGATAGAGATCATATGGACCTTCAAAAGAGTTCATATGTGGTTGAATTTATATTTTTTCACATATTTTATTTGTAGATGATATACCATTATTTTGCAATGTCTACAATAGACAAGACCTAAGGAAGTTATGTGACATTCTGGATTTGTGTTGTGATGCAACATGGATGGTGGTTAACATGTGCATTTCTTCAATTTCCTTTTTAATATTGAAGAAAGAGGAAAACTCTTTTGATTTATCCATTTTTCCTTATTCGGAGTGGATTTGGAAGATGAAATGAAATATTTAGGGTTCTATATAAAACCAAATAAATACAAGAATGATTGAATTTTCATATAACTAATCTGGAATAAATTCTAGCATGTTGGAGTTACAAGTGGTTGTCATGAAGATCATGACTTTTTCTAGTAAACGTTATTTTTAAGTAAATTCCTCTCTATTGCATGTTCATGTCATGGATTTCAAAAGATATTCCTTGAACATTAGAAAGATAAGTTTAAGGTTTTTGTGGAGAGGATTAGTTAGAAAAAAGGTGATCTAGAGATAAAGTCAGAGAAATTGGTTGTACATTGTTGGGAGATTGAGGCCTTAAGAAAATTTTCCTTTTATAAAAATGTCTAGTAGTTAAGATTGTTTTGAGGATTTTTCTAAGTGAAGGGCTGTGATGTCAAATGATGGTTCAGAAATATATTTATCCAAACGCATTAAAATATTTCATAAAGAAGGTTGAAAAATCTAAGCATAGTATTTAAATGATGGGGAAGGTAGTTGTGAAGGATTTTCCTTTGATTTATGGGGGAGGATAGCTTGGAAGGTGGGTGAGGGGATTTTCATTTTAATTGGGGAGGACGCATCATTTGGGATCAGAAGAGACCACCTAATTCCATTGAAAATGATTTAGTCACTAAGGGACATAGGCTTTTTCATGGTTTATAACATTATAGATTAACTTACAACTTTGATGGAGGTAGGTATTACTTATAGTGGGTAGGCTAGGCATCATTTTCAATGGAACTGAGTTATGGAAAGTTGTTTTATCATGTTTAAAAGGGAATCATGTTTGAATATAATAAATTTAGGAAAATATATCCTGGTCCCTTTCTTCTTCTAGGGTTTACATGCCTAGGCTTAGATATATGATTTTATGTTAGAGGGAGGATGTATTTAACTTCAATGGTGGTGGAATAATATTTGGCAGTTGAAATTTCCTTTTATCGCAAAACTTTTAATGTAGTATTCACTGACAAAAAAAGTATTAACCAAGACTAGATTCCAAAAGAGGAATTGGTAAGGGCCCACAAATGTTCTCTTTGCAAAATATGAAGGAGACAAATAGTAATTTGATCATATACTGTGAATATTAAAAATAGGTGTGGCTATAAGTGGAGGTACTAATAGGATTCAAAAATGTTTGTTCAGAGGACTTTACTGAAGTGCATTTGAGGAATTTGGAAAGGAATCCACAAAAAAAAGGCTTATAATGCTCTTCCACCAATAATGGGCTAGGGAATATGTTTAGATAAAAATATTTCAATATTCGAAGAAACAAATTCAAATTCTAATGCAATGTGATACCTAGATGATAAAAATAAATAGGAATGGGGAAATTTCAAAATAACATTACCCTCCTTTTCATGAAGTAATCGTGAGAGCTAGAGATGCTACTCTTTCAGAAATTACATATCTCTAATCAAAACTTAGCCTTTATTAATTTTGATCATACTATTTATTCTATTTATACATATTAAAGTCATATATCTAGCATGGAAATGATATTGATTTTATGAGTGGATAATTGGAGTTTTTTCTTGACGTTCTAGATCTAATAAATTTTAAAGAGAGTGGTTTTGTATATAGACTTTCTTTTGTGATACTTTGAAATTTCCTAGGTGAGATAAGTTAATAGAAAATGTTTGAGAAAACATGTGAATAATGTATTTTGTAAAATTTTCAAAGAAGTAATTGTTGGGGTACATTACTCTTCATTCATTAAAACCTATGCTATGACAATCATTATAAGCTCTCCATGCATTCTTTTTTTTGTGAAGCTAAGTTTTGCATTCCTGTAAACACAAATTTACATCAAAACCATAGGAGTATCTATTGGTCTACCATTAGGGGAGCCAAACTAGGCCCAAAATTTCATGATACAAAACATTTGTTGAGATTGAACGAAAACATAAGAAAAGTAAGAAGAAATACTTTGCTATCATAGTCATTCTTAGAGACAAAACTAAAGAAGCTAAGCTTAAGAAATGAAAAACCAACTAACTAGGATACCGTTCATGATTTGTTAGGTTTAGAGTCTTCAATAGGGATCGGGTAGTTGTTATCTTTCAGATAGCAACCTAAAGCTATAGATAGGCCAAGATGAGTTTCAATTTTGTCGAGTCAATAATCCATGGAAGAAGTGTGCATCTAAAGTTCATACAAATGAAAAATAATTTATTCCCATGTCCCATTCATATCTATCAACACCACTTATACTAGTGTTTTCAAATTCCAATAGAGGTACACAAAGTTCATGTAGTTTTTGAAACAACCTAGAGAGTGTATCATATTTGGAACCCAATCCACCATGTCATCTAACACTTCAAAATTTGTTAAGCACTAACAATAATCTAAAATTTTCTCTTTTCTTGAGATATTTGTTCCTGAATGTGTGGTGGAGCGTTGGTGCATAGGGTAGTGATCCAAGGTTTATGAATATGCCAAAAAAAACCCCTAAAATACTGGCATATTCAACACCCTACATTAGGTGAGGTCTCACTCGAGGTATACTGGTGGTTTTTCATAACCTTTGAAGATTATGGAAGGAGACAGAGGAAATGGAGATAAATTTGGTTCAAAAAAACCTAGCCGAAGTTATTGTAGTTTCAATATGTTTCAAATATTCTAGTTAAACATGAATACATTCATAAGCCCTTACTACATACATTAAAGCATTCCCAACATCTATGAGAGGTGTAAGTCTATTACAATATATGGCTTAATAAAAAAAGTGAGCATTTGATAGAACATTATCATGTAAGCATAAGAGTAAATCTAATGTAGAACCAAAGAAAAAAAGTTTATTCATTTATAAAGTGACGCTATTTAAAAAAGAAAACTTATGTACACAAACATTCACTAGAAATGTTACACATAATCTATAGCCCATTCATTGATTCCATCACTAACACCATGTATATAAGAAATAGAACTATAGATACAAAAAAAAACCTATATATATATACATACATACATACATACATATATATCATATTTATATTAAACATGAAAATTACAAGTTATACAAAAGCTCCATATGTATGACTGCAAGAAATCATACTATGATAATTCGTATTGTATTAACTAGCCAATGCCATTACGATATGATGAGGCTCATCATTGTGAAAATATGTTGACCTTAATGCACCTCCAAGCTTACTAAAATCAACTCTTCTCATAATTCTTTACATGTTTTCATTATATTTTTCTTAATGAGATGAGTAAAAGTAAGATGTTATGTCTAGTGGTCTAATGTGCATTGATTGCAGGTTTTTGGGAGCAAATTATGGCAATTATGGATAATTAAGGTGCATGAACTCGAATGAGACAAGAAGGAGAGATTATATGAGATGGATTTTCCTCATTAAATACCCACTCATTCGAATATCCTTTAATCAAATCACACTAGCTTGGAGTTGAAAGTAGCTGAGCCATGAAGATCATTGGCAGCCAAGCGAGTGATAATTAAGAGCTAGTTCATATTGATATTGGGATTCAAGCCTCCCTAGATCGAAGGAAGTTGTTGGAAATTTCATTTGTATAAATAAGGAGGCCTAGCAGCTCATTAGGATTCAGATTTTTTATGCAAGATAACTAAGCGCTTTCGAGTTGAAGGATTGTGGCAAAACAATGTTATGTATTTTTTTGATATGTTAATGAAAATGAGCATTTCCTTGATCCAGCACTGAATTGAATAAGAGGGATGAAGCTTTTGGGTGAGGGCCCAACCCTAGCAGCAAAGGTTCCTCTTACTATACTTGTATGCTTAGTTTGTTTCATAGATTATTTGTTTAATTGATTTTGGCATTGTTTCATTGCAAGTATTGGTGAATTTGATTAGTTTATTTCCATTTGTGCATAGCTTTAGCAATAGATTTAGAAAGATAAAGGAATACCAAAAGATTTGATAACAGGTGGATCTTGCCTCACTCCTCCCTTTAGGGAGCATGGTTTGAGAGAAAACTCTCATTCAGCCCCAAAAAGACAAAATTTTGATTTCTTATGAAATTTAGGTTTTTCTGCTAATTAGGTAGGAATCTCTCCATTTTCAAGGATAGGTTGCACTTGTTATTTATGATATCTCCAGCTTTGTATTAGATTTCATGGTGTTTCATAATAGGCTGCAATAATTTCCATGCATGAACTAGGCAAATGAATGTTGAAATTCTATTTTCTTATGTTGTTGGAAATCTTTCTTGTTTTAACATGATCTATGGGTAAATGCTAGTGATGTGTTTATTGCAAGAGTTTCAATAGTGTAGGAAGACCTCATATTAGCGACTCCATCCTAACCTCACACATCCATGATCACCAAAAGCCACTAAGTCCATAAACCAAGTTATCGTTTCATAAGAACAACTTGCCATGCTTGTTGAGCAAATCCAACCATCATACAAACTTGGATTTGGGTTATGAGGAAATCCTAGCCACTTGCTTGCCTTATTCCTTCCATCACTCAACTTCCCTAAGCCCTATACTACTATCCAAATAACTCCTTATGCTTTCAGCCTTTTCCTGTAGGAATATAGGGGTCCTGTAGGTGAATTAGGACATTCTGTAGAATGACATGTAGTGGCTTGTTTTGAGGCCGATTTGTGAGAAGTGAATCAAGAAAGATACGAGAAAGCTATTGTTTGCCTCTAAAACCATCTAACCCTTCACAACCATCTCTATCCACACCCAACCCACCTACCATACAATCAATAAGAATTAGCATTCTTGTTTTCACAAAACAGACAAAAGGAAAAAGGTTGTTATGTTGATTCATATGCACAACAATAAACTATTTGATTAGATCAGATTGCATGCTTAGGATAGTTAGGGTTCCACAAGTGTTAGCTTAGAATTCTTATTAAGTAAGATATCTCAACAAATATCTATATGAGTGGTTTTATTTAAGCATAAATTTCAGTCTTTCATTAGTACAATATATAATTTTTCAATTCTCTCAATTAGGGTAAGTTTCTCCTTTCTCCATTGGTAATCAAACTTCTTGTAAATAAATAGAAGGCTGGTTTGAGAAACCATAGTGGTTTATTGCCATCTCAGGAATGATAAAGAATGGACCCATTACATCTATTTTTGTATACAACACTGTCATCTCCAAGTTTGTATGAATCTCGGGTTGATGAGGTAAAGTTGGTAGCCGTAGGAGTTGTAGCGTTCTTGCTGCAATACTGGTGCTTATCACTTTTTGGCACTACTGTCGGGGAGGTTCTTGAGTAGATGTGATTTCTTCTTTCTTTCTTCCATTTCTTATCTCTTTCATTCTGCTATTAGCTTCAGTTCTGCAAAAGTAGTTGTAATTTGGTTTTCTTTCCTTTCCATTATGCAAGTGAGTTGATTCAGCAGTTAGTTTCAATTCTGTAATTAGTCTTAAATCTTAAAAAAAAAAACAAAACAAAAACACTTCTTTCATGCCTCGTAGGAATAGGGATAGCTTAGGAAAATTTCTACCAAATACCCCCACCACTTCAAACATCCAACCTCCCCTGTTCTTTAGTGGCTGTGAATTAGAGGACCCCTTAGGTGAAAAACCAACGATTTTTGAAGAGCCTATAGGGGAAAGAGAAGAAGAACCCATTCCAACTAAAATAATGGCTGAAAATATAAATGAAAGGGGATATAGAGAAATAATTGAGGGTTTTTTCGTATCAGAGAAAGCAATGGGGGTGCCAAGATGAAAAACATAAGCCCCTTTGCTCTTCCTCACTTCCATGGCATGACCTCAGAAGATCCAGATACTTTCTTGTTTGAATTTGTTGTCATATGCATAACTTATGGCTACACCATTGATGATCAGAAGTTGAAATTATTCCCATCCGCTCTCAAGGATTCATCTTTGCGTTGGATCATGGGTCTACCTGGGGATAGTATCACCACCTTGCTCAGATGTAGCAAGCTTTCAAAAATAAGTGTAGGGACTACTACAGGTCCAAAGACACAAAAGAGGAATTTTTTAGAATGACCTTGGGGCATAATGAGTCCTTATAGGATTATGAAGAAATATTCCAACTTAGTTACAAAAGGTCCAGGTGCACACTTGATCCTAAGTCACGTAAGCTAGTCCTTCTCAAGGGGGTTAGGAATATCTTTTGGATACCCTAAACCTGCTATCAGGGGGGGAAATCTACCAGCTATCCTATGAATATATTAAGACCATCTTTAAGAACAATTCTAAGGTAGCTAGGGAAAAGGGTAGGGGTAGTCAAATAGTGGCCAACTCATCCTCTTCCAACACATCTAAAAAAATTGAAATTGGAAAAAAGTTGGAATATTTTAAGAGTGAAATGATGTAAACCATTTCCCTACAGATGGACACTATGCAAATCAAAAGGAAGTAGGAGGAAGAAGAGAGAGAATTAGCCATCTTCTGCCCTAGATGCACAAGGAGGCACCCTAGGAATGAATGTCCATTAAACCTGATAGCAATTTGCTCGGTCTGTGAAGAAAACCACTCCACAGATAAGTGCCCTTCTCTACATGGACTAAAAGTTGCGTATCAGGGAACCGAATAGGTGACTGAAAAACTCTGCTACATAAATCAGATGAGGCCTCATGGGCCTCGACCATACCAACAGGTCATGCAAGGGTCAACCTCTGCATATTACCACCCTAACCAAAACACATCCATACCCTCTTGGGCCCCCCCTACTCATCCCTCCTGGTCTACACCTTCTTCCTGGTCTTTTTCACCTTAGTACCATTCCCCGCCAACCAACCACCCATTTCAACTATACACTCATCCACAACCTCAGTGGAATGTACCACCCCGAGGGTGGAGGCTCCCATACAACAATTCTCAAGATTTATTGCCTTCACCTCCTGCTCAACCACAACTTTTACACCTTGCTCCACCTAAATAACCTTAGATGCCTGCCCAAAAAATCCTAACTTGAACAATAGACAGGCATACCAAGTCTATAGTGGAGAGACATCCTACCCTACTTATGCTATGGAAATTTAGGAAATCATCCTGAGGTCTGGGAGAGTACTCCTGGCTAACCAACCTCCATCTCCACCTAGGGAGAATGAGGAGGAAAGAGAGAAATGTATGACTAGAGTGAATCCACCACCCTTTCTTGAAATATTAACTCATCCAATCCATCCTACCCCAGACGAGAATGAACTTCTAGGTGAATTGAAAAATGTATGTGTCAAAATTCCACTTCTCCAAGACATTAAGGATGTACATATTCACAACAAATTGATTAAAGAGAAGTGTTCCAAAATCTAGGGAGGCAGAAAAGAGACACCCCTACCATTAATGTCATTAGACAACTATCCAACTTAATGTTGGGGCAGCTAATTTTCCCAAAGTATTTAGACCGTGGAATCCTTGTAGTAGATGTGAACATCAATGACACCATTATCCCATATACTTTGATTGATATTAGGGCTGCCATTAATGTAATGACTAAGACACCATGCTCAAGCTAAATCTCTAGGGTTCATTAAGAAAGACTACAATTGTCTTGCAATTTGCAAACTAATCCACAGTAGCCCCTGAGGTGATTGTTAAGGATGTGATGGTCTCCATTGACTCTTGGGAGTACCCTACGTTAGTGTCAGTGTCTTCACACTTCCATCAGTGATCAAAATTCACTCTTTTTCATTTCATAGTAGGAGTCCCATACTGATGAGTCATTCTACTAGGTTATAGACTCACTAATGGTAGGGTTTACATCCAGTTTTTCTCCTCATAAATTGTACTTGCTCATCCTCTTTCATATTTCAGTCATTGTTCATGATTTACTCTGCATTTTATCTTATTAGGTCTTAGGGTTTGGCGTCTTTAGGTTTTAGGGTTTTATCATGGTCAAAATCAGTTACTTCATTCCAATTATGGTCAGTAAGGATATGAGGAGACAAATAATGATTTTTAAAATCATAATTTATCAGTTTGACAGCTAAATGTAGTTCTCACCTCAAAACAAGTTTTGAGGTGAAAATAGAGTATTATGTTTTTTTATCTTTCTTCATGATGTAATTTTATTGTTTCTATATGTAAAACTTGTTCCCAAGCTCCTCCTAATCTTGTGATGTTTCCAAACATCTACCACTGCAAAAAATCAAAGTGAAACAAAGCATTAGTTTAATTGCAAGAAAAAGAGAATACACTTGAAAAACAGAGTATTGAAAGAAACAAAGAGACATTACAAAAAATGGGTTTTCAAAAGGAAAAATTAAAAGGGATCATATATAAACTCATTCTTTCCTATTTTTTCATTTCATTGTGTTATTTAGCAAATCCAAAGAGCCAAGGAGAGAGGAAACATGATTTCTAAGTGTCATTGAGCAAAACAGAGGAAAGCACTGCACTTCTGGAGGTTTTGGATCGACGTTGTGCTCTTGTAGATAGCGTTGCGCTCCTAGAATTTCCACACAATGCAAATTAACGCTGGCACTGTGCTCCTATAGTTGGCGCTGCGCTTTGACTAGCAAAGCCAAAAAGTGCTCCAAGGATCTAAATTTCGCCAAGTTTCCTTCATATTTGCTCTCAGCAAGTAAGTACTATCACTCCTTCTATTGCTTAGTGTGCACATGTGAATATTTCCTTGGTTTTTCATCCTCAAAGTTAAAATCCTAATCTCTATTATAAAACCCTAGTTTTCCTACCATTCATTTCATAAGCTAGAACCCTTATTCCATTACTACTATCGCACTCTATTACTCACTTATCACTCCCCAAAACCCCTCCCTCATATATTTTTCCCACACTTCCTCCAAGTCATTGCCCATAGCAGCATCCAAACATTACCACTATGCAAACTAAGGGAAACATAGACAAAGAGAGTGATCAATAGTATGAGGAGGAGACATTCAGTGATAATTCTATGGAGAGGTAGAGGAAATAGGGGAAGCCCCATAAAGGAGGAAAAAACATCAGAGAGGACCCCACTAGTTTGAGGGAATTACAGGCTTGCCCACTTGCAGTTTCTTGTTTCAGACATCAAGCATGTTTTGAATTTTTTGAAATGGTGGAAAGAGTTCAATTTCACCATGAGTTGGCCAGAATTTTGTGACTCATTTACATAACAATGAGGTGACACTTATCGGAGTAACCTTTATAATATCACCAATTGTCATTTCAGAGGCCACTAGAATCCCTAATGTTGGTGAGAAATGGTACAAGGGTCATGATCTTGATGAGGATTACTATGAACCTTACATGAAGCCTCAATATTGAAACTAGGTGAAGAGGCTTTTCCCCTTTAAATTTTTGGAGAACAGGTATGTTCCTTTGATGAGGATTATCATCAACTATTTCACTTGTGAGGGCAGATTCTCTTGGTTGTATGTTGATCATATTAGACTCCTCATGCACTTCACCAGGGTAAGGATGATGAATCTCCCATATTTCTTGTTTAGAAATATTGGTAAGATAATATACATTGTGCAGAAGAAGTCGTACCCACAACAGTTGAATAACATTTATCATTACTCTTTGATCAAAATCATTGTTCTTCACAATCTCAGTCTTCTTAACATTCCTTGGGAGACTTTCATTGGTCATGAGATTTTCAAAGGTCCCCAGATCCCTTCACTGGTGCATCAAGAAGAAGGTGGGCCTTCTGTCCATGGAGAAACAAGGGAAGAGGTCAAAGAAACCAAAACTGCTAAGGTGCCCGTGTACTTAACATATTAGAGAGGCACAAGGAGACTTTTTGTAGCTTCTAAGAAAATGTTTACTCGACAAGGTGTGGAAGGGACCTTACCTTCATCATCAATCCACAGGCAAATGTTATCTCCACAAGGTGTGGAAGGGGATTTTCCTTCTACATTGACAAAACAGGTACAGGTTGAGTAGTTGAGAAAATGCAAGGAAAAAGTGTAAGAGGAGGATCTTGGTGATGAGGAGGAAAGAGATTTTGACGTAACTGAGCATGAGGAGCCACAACAACATTTTACTCATCATGGAATTGACATGATTGACTTGGAGGCTCAGGATCAGGAAACTGTCAAAGACATTATCATAAAGGAAAAAGAAGCTCAAATGCAAGCTTTGGAAGCTAACTTAGAGAGAGCCAAGTTCATCATCAGATACTTGGAACAGAAAAGCAAGTAGCTGAGTGACAAACAAATCCTCATGGAGCTAAAAATAGTCAAAGAAAATAGGCAAATTATCGAAGAGGCTAATGTCCCATTGACTCCTATTGATTGGGAGATTGAGAATGACAGGGAAACATGGCTTGAGAGGGTCAACATACATCTTGAAGGGCTTATTGAGAAGGCCAATAGGGAAAAGAAAATGGTCTGACACATGGCGTACCATTACATGACCAGTAACAAAATTTGTAACATGAGGATTAAAATATTGAAGGCAAGGCTAAGGAGAGATTTGGAAGGAAAAAAGAAGCAAGATAGATTGAAGATGTTGGATGAAGCCTCCCTAGGCTGTCAAAGTAGCTAATGGTGGTGTTCCATGCCAAATTTGGGCAAATTTTGGAAATTTTTTGCATTTTTTGTAATTTTGTAATTTTTAACACAAAAAATTTGCCCGGTGGCGCTGCGCTTTTTCTCGGAGAATTAGATGGAGCAAAGGTTTGCATATTTGGATTCAGGATGATGAGGACATGCACCTTGGAAATTTTAAGAAGTTTTAGAGAAAATCTGGGCTACCAAAAGGTCCAAAAACTACCAAAAAAGGATCTCTTTGGCTCTTTTTAGACACACAAAAACAATCTCGGTAGATATAAGCTTTGAGGGGGCAAATGACCTCAAAATTCAAAACTTCTAGTTGTTTCAAAAACTCAACTTGAAGACCTTTCCAATGAGCTATCATGGGCTCAATTTGGTTAAGAGGAAGGACTTCAAAATTAGGTGGAAAGTGGCACTACGGTTTTGGCCAATAGGGCTACACTTTTGATCATTTTGCTCAGAAAGCCAAAATTCGCATGTTTGGACTGGTATCTGATTTCTATCTCCTCATGGATGTTTTCACTGATGCAATTAATGAAATGGTATGTAAATGTAATGGAAAAATAGTGTTAGAGGTTAGATTCATTAGTTAGAGGTGGTTTTCTGGCAAATGAATCTGTTTCGACTCTTTTAGAGGCAGGTGGTTTGACTGCTTATATTCCAATTCTTAGTTGGGAATAGTTGAAAAAACCCCTCTTCTCATCGATTCAATCCCTGATGGTCAGGATGAGTGGTTTTTATGTCTATATTATGTATTTTCTTTCTCATTTGCAAGGGTTGAATACTATTAGATGCTCTGAACTATATTATATGTCATTTGAAGCAGTTTGGCAAGGAAATTAATAGGAGTTGCAACTATTTTCATGGGATACCAGTGGTATGGTGTTTTTGAATAGTTTCTTATTTTCTTATTAGTCGTTTACATTTTTTATGTATGCCATTATCTACTTCACTGATTCTAACCGAATGATATCAAGATAGATCGATAGAATTCATTATTTGCAATTCTCTGCTTAGGGAAATCATTAAGTATTTTATGTTTTCTGTTGTTTGAGGAGGATACATGATTGCTACATGCCCTCATTAGTTCCTCACTAGTCTTAGACCCCTCATCTCAATTAATTTCTAGTGCTAAAGCCTTTACCTACCTTGCCCATCAGAACACCCTGCATTCTTACCTAATTTCCAAGACCTAAACTGCCCAATTGCATCTGATCCAGCGAAAACCAACAAATTCAATCAAAACCTTTCGAGATACTAACCTAGCCTAAGGTATTTACCTAATCCAGTCATCCTGACTAAGATTCATCAGGTGAGAGCCCTCTCTCGACCTGGTAGGGCTAGCTACCAGGTTAAGCTTGGTTTGTGGTTACCCTAGAATTGCCTTCTTTCAGCCTGAGGTCAATCTAGGCTCTAACATAGTGGCGACCATACTGGGGAGTGAAAGACTATCACCCCAATAATATATTTCAATCAAATTATTGAACTTTGGATGATGAGTTTTAGAATTTGCTAGGCTGAAACAGAAAGTTGTGAAGAAAAATAAAATTTTGAAATCTGAACACACTGGCTTCAAGAAGGTACACGAGGTCCAATCCTAATCTGAATCCTCCTCCTGTATTTGAAAATCCTAATCTTATTCTGCAAATGCTCAGACAAGAAATTTCACTAAGCCCTAGACCTATTTTTAGATCCCATTCTTGTCTAAGTCAATGGTTGTTTATTGAAGATCTCCCTTTTGACGAGTATTTTGATCTTTCTCTTTTTGAAACCAAATCTGAATCTGCATTTGATAATACAGTTCTAAATCTGTAATTTATTTCAAATCTTGAAAGAGAAAGGGCAATATATCAATTGATGAATATATCTTAAATTATCTTCAATCATAGATCATAGCTACCAATATCCTTGACCTTTTGGAATCGGCATCCGCTACTCTCGGCTCATCAATATTCCCATTAAGTTTTGAAGTTCATTCACAACTTCAGTTTATACCTACCCTTCCCCTTCAACCTATCATATATGATGAAATATCTATCACCCCTAATCCTCCATCAACTCCTCCATCAACCACACCACTAAACCCAAGTATTCCAACCATTGTTTCAAATCCACCTTGAGTCATGGCTGCCCGATATGCACCCCTCATTCTGCCTCAGAATCTGGATGATATTCCTATTGATTACCAAAGTAAGATATCTCTTTTTGATGTCAGTCAAATAATTACAATGCAACAACATGTTGACAAAATGAATGACTTCTTCTACCTACATGAGGTAGATGAAAAAAATGTGACCATGAGGTTTTCTGTGCAAAGCTTTGGAGGTGAGGTTTGAAAATGGTTTTTGCTTTACCAAGAACCTCCATCAACACTTTGCAAGTTTTGCATAGAAAATTCCTATATCAGTGGGAGGTAAAGAAGAACCCACTCCAAATTCTATCTAAGTATGAAAATATCAAGAGAAATGTGGGTGAAAGTGTGCAATATTACTGTGTAAGGTTCAATGCAATTTATAATGCTATTCCAACTAACATTAAACCACTGATGGGATTGGCATTGATCAAATTTCCAGATAGTTTCACTACTAATATGGCGTATCAGTTATGAGAAAGAGATCCTACCACACTTGAAGGTATGTAGAAGAAAGTTGTAAGTGTAGAAGCAAATCTGCTGGCTAAAAGAGCAAGGATGAAATCTGAAAAGAAGGTGACTATAAAGGAAGAAGCATCTTCCTCAGATGTTAAGGTAGATAATTTGCTCCTGAAAATTGAGAAGATTTTTGACCGGATGACTATTGCAAACAAACCTGAAACACCAATTAGGAATCCAAACATCAGAGGATAGAAGCAACCCCAATTCAGGATTAAACAAAGGGAGAAAAAGGCGCAAGGTCAGTCAACACAACAACAGCAGGTCAGGAATTCTTTATAGCAAAATTATGTGCATGGAATAGAGGATGAAGATGATGATGATTTGGTGGTTGAGGCAAATCATTTCTTTACTACCAATGGCATGCCCATCTATCTAATGGAGGATAAAGAATATGTGGAGGTTCCAGATACTCAAAAGGATGAAGATTACATACTAGCAAATGAGAAAGTTTTGGAGGATGAGTCAGATGATTATTAGCGAGGATATATGAATGCATTGGCAGCATAGCAAAATAAATATTCATTAAGAAGAAAAGATGTACCAGCCAGTCGAATTCAGAAAAGAAAGGAAGCACGATCCTAAAATGACTCTACAAGCATTCGGAGAAAAGGAAAGAGCCTGCTGATCTGACTCCAGCAAAGGACCATTAGCAAATAGTGCTGCAAATGAGAAGAATAGTTAGTAAATTGCAGCAAAAGTTAAATCCGAAAAGAAGGACCTTCTAGTCAAAGAGGTAGAGAAATTTTTAGCTTTTCGTTTAGAAAATGAGATTGCTAAGTTAACAGTTTCGATTCCTTTGACCGAGTTAATGAATAGCAGCTATAAACACCATGTGTCCAAAATTTTGCATATAAATCCTTTACCTATTATGGTCAAAGTAGAAGATGATCATCCTGAGCTTGTTTTTGGCCCTGCCTTAGAAGGTCAATCTGAGGATAGTGAAGCTCCTCCATTTTATATCAGCCTTAGACCACATGAGTATGTTCTCCATAATGCCATGTTTGACTCTGGAGCTTCCCATAATCTGATGCCAAAATCCATTATGGAGAAACTAGGCCTTGACATTACTTGCAAATATCATGACTTTTATTCCTTTGATTCCAGTAGGGTTTGATGTATTGGTCTTACCAAAGACTTGGTGGTGTCTTTAGACCAGATTTTGGCCAAGAATGTTCTTATGGATGTTGCTGTTGCCAATATTCCACCATGATTTGGTATGCTTTTGTCCAAATCGCTGGGTCCAAAACTTAAAATAACTTTACAACTAGATTTCTCCTATTCTACCATTCCCGTGTTTAGCCAATTGAGAAAACTATAATCGGAGAATAAAATGAAGTACATGATTACTAGCAAGGAGAAACCACTTAATCATCCAATTAATGTTGTACATACATATTTAGAATCATTTATACTATATTCAGTTAGTGGTTTGAATGATATTGATAGTAAGTTAGTTGAAGTAGAATATGTTACAGAGATTTCAGAAAATTTTAGAGAAGCCCTTGATCAAGAAAGACAAAAAATAGCAAGTTCTTCTAAGCAGTTCACATACTGGAAGTAGTAAAAAGACAGTGAATAGCATAAAAGTGAAGAGATCAGTCAAAGTAAGGAAAAGAAGGAAGCATAATTTCAGCATCTAGAAGAAGAGGCATGTCTTTGGAGCATGGATTTTGATGGAGCCATGGGTAAGGATGGTGATGGCATAGGGATTTGGATTCGTAGCCCTGCTTTCCAGTCTGATAAGGTTCCTAGTAATGTTAGAGTATGTTCTTAAAAGTTGACTTTTGACTTCTCTAACAATGAATCGGAGTATGAAGCTCTGATTACAAGTTTGAAAATTTTGAAGAAGTTAAATGCCAAGAGGATTTTAGTCTATGGAGATTCAGAGCTGGTAATCAAACAGATGAAGGGAGAGTACCAAGAAAAGCACCCGCAGATGAGATCGTACAGAAATGTAGTCTTGGACATCTTGTGAATGTTTCCTAATTATACTTGTCAGTTGTACCTTGTACTCAGATTATTATTGTAGATTCACTAGCCACTGTTGCAAGAAATTTGAAGATCCCAATGAACTCCAACAACAAGTTTGAAATACATGTCTAACACTGACCTGCTATTCCGAATAATTTAAGGTATTGGCAACTGTTTTGGGATCAGAATGAAATCAATACTTTTTTGCAGAATGAAGGAAATTACAAGGATGCTTCCATATATGATGACTATGATACAGATGAGAAAGAGATTGAGGTGAACCAGATGGAAATATTGCAGCTAAAAGACAACATTATTCCTAAAGGTCTCATACCTTTAGAGGAACTTCTTGATCAAGATGATGTGGCTAGAAATCTGAGATTGGTGCCTATAGATAAAGGTGTTGAGGTTGTCAATCTTTGGACAACAGATAAGCCCAAGTTTGTGAAATTGTCCAAAACATTGTCTCCTGAGGTAAAGTCAAAATATGTTAGATTGTTATCTGAATTTTATGATGTGTTTGCCTAGGATTATTCATATCTGAAGGTGTATGACAAAGATATAATTCAACACACAATTCCCATCTAGCCAGAACAAAAATCATCCAGACAGAAGTTGAGAACAATCAATCCCAAGTTGTTGCCTTCTATTGAGAAAGAGGTAAATTGATTATTCAAAGCTGGTATAATTGTCCCAATCCGATTTTTTGATTGGATTTCAAACCTGGTTCCAGTACAAAAGAAGACCAGATAAATTAGATTGTGTATTGATTTCCAGAACCTTCACAAGGTCTCTTTCAAGGACAATTACCCACTTTCAAAGATGGATCATATCCTACAATGAGTGGTTGGAGCATCCCGCATGTCACAACTAAACGGATATTTAGGTTATAATCAGATTCTAGTGCATGAAAATGATCGAGACAAAACTAGATTTACTAGACCTTGGCAAAATTTTCATTATGCTAAAATGCCATTCAATTTGAAGAATGATGGAGCCACATTTCAACATGCAATGGACATCACTTTTTCCAATCAAAAGGATGTATTTTTGGTTGTGTATTTATATGATTTGATAGTTTTTTCAGGTTTCGATGATGAACATCTTCACCATTTAAAAATTGTGTTTCAGAGATGTAGGAAATTCGAGATATCTCTTAATCCCAAGAAAAGTCTCTTCGCCATGGATGAAAGAAAGTTGCTTGGTCACATTATCTCAAAAGAAGGCATTCGCATTGATCCTTCGAGGGTGGAGGCGATTCAACAAATTGATTTTCCCCAGAACAAGAAGGAGATACAAGATTTTAATTGTAAGATGAACTTCTTATGCAGATTCATACGCAATCTAGCTAAGCATTTAATAGAAATAACTAATATGTTGAAAAATGACAGCATGGTAAAATGGACGGAGGACACCATGAAATCATTTAATCTGGTAAAGTATGGTTTATCTATAGCCCCGGTCTTGATAAGCCCTGATCATACTCAAGATTTCATCATATTTTCATTTGCATCTGAGCATACCATGGCTGCAGTATTGGTGCAAAAGAGAGATCAACTGGAGATGCCCATTGCCTTTTTCAGTAGGACCATTAGAGATGCTACCTTGCAGTACAATATAATTGAAAAATAGGCTCTTGCTTTTATCAAAGCTTTGAAGGATTTCAGAGTGTATATTCTGCACTCACACATCATAGCATACGTGCCTAATGCAGCAGTAAAGGATGTGCTGATACAAACTGATCTGGAAGGAAGGCGGGAAAATGGATTGCAACAATGTTGGAATACGAATTGGAGATTAAACCTACAAAGATGATCAAAGGACAAGGCTTGGAAAGGTTAATGGATAAATCAAATCTGCATGCTTTAGATATCAATCTCATCACAACCATGTCAAAAGATGAAGAAGAAAGCTCTCTAATTAGAGTGTCTGAAATGTTTCTTTAGTCACCATGGTATTTAGACATAGTGTATGTACTTCAGCACCTTTCACCACCTCCGGGAATGACAAAGAACAAAGGTAGATTGCTCAAACTCAAAGCTATAAAATTCTATATTCTAAATTATTCCCTTTATTGGAAAGGTCTGGGAGGTGTGTTACTTAACTGTTTAGTTGAAGATGAAGCTCAGCAAGTGATGTATGACTTTCACAAAGGTGATTGTGGTGGTCACTTGTTATGGAAAACAATGTCAAAAGTGTTGAGAGTAGGTTATTACTGGCCATCGTTATTTTCAAATGTTTACAAAATAGTCATGAGTTGTCATGAATGACAGGTCTTTCAAGGGGAAAGAAAATTGTTGCGTCTTCCTTTGAAACCTGTTGAATTCAATGCACCATTTCAGTAGTGGGGACTTGATTTCATCAAGGAAATCCATCCAACATCATCGACACAACACAAATGGATTCTAACAAAAACCGACTATTTCACCAAGTGGATTGAAGCAATTATGACCAGTCAAGCCATAGATACGGGAAATGGTTTGGCTGAATCATCAAATAAGTCGTTGGTAAACATCATCAAGAAGATGTTGGAAACCAATAAGAAAATTTGGCATAGGAAGTTGGTTAATGCCTTGTGGGCTAACAGAGTGAGCCAAAAGAAATCCATAGGTATGTCTCCATTTGAATTAATTTATGGCATTGATACAATTTTTCCAACATCTCTCGCAGTTCCAGTTATGAGACTGCTACGGGAGGCTAGCAGTGAAGAGGATGACATTCAGCGAATAATTAATCAAATGATTCATCTACAGTAAAAAAGGGATGAATTTTTCCAAAACACTTTCAGATTGCTGCAAAAGATCAAGAAAATCTATGATTGGAAAACCAAAGCAGAGAAATTCTAGCTAGAGGATGTAGTGTTGTGGTGGGATGCTCGGAATGAGGATAAAGAAAAGCATGGGAAGTTTGAAAACTTATGGAAAGGTCCCTATAATATTGCAGCATACAAAGGAAAAAATGCCTTTTTGCTCAAGGATATGGATGGTTAAGATTCTCCAGGAGAGCCAGTAAATGGTGGGCTCTTGAAGCATTACTACTTCTGAGGTGATTTCTAAAATCATGGCATGATCATTGTATATACCATTTTCCCTTTCATTGCAAGATTTCTAGGTACACAATCATTTTAGCTTGGGGCCCGAGCTGAAGGCTATAAATTTGAATGATTTGTGTAAGGTTTGTGTGTTTAATTCAATTTCTAGTCATAGTTTGGGTCATATCAGTTTCCATTGCATAATGTCAGTTTTTAGTTTTTGAAGAAGTTGACTCTGTTTCCCAATGGATAAAGCTACTAGGTCTACAGTTTTCTTGGCACCTCCAAGGAGTTACGATCCCTAGTGGAGCCAATGTTAGTGCTAGTGTCTTCACACTGCCATCAGTGATCAAAATTCGCTCTTTTGCATTTCATAGTAAGAGTCGCATACTGATGAGTCATTCCATTAGGTCATAGATTCATTGATGGTAGGGTTTACATCCCATTTTTCTCCTCATAATTTGTACTTGATGATCCTCTTTCATATTTCAGTCATGGTTCATGATTTACTCTACATTTTATCTTATTAGGTCTTATGCTTTGGTGTCTTTAGGTTTTAGGGTTTTATCATTGTTAAAATCCTTTATTTCATGCCAATTATGGTCAGCAAGGATATGAGACTAATAATGATTGTTAAAATCATAATTTATTAGTTTGATATCGAAATGTAGGTCTCACCTCAAAACAAGTTTTGAGGTGAAAATAGAGTATTATGTTTTTTTTTTTTTATCTTTCTTCATGATGTAATTTTATTGTTTCTATATGTAATATTTGTTCCCAATCTCCTCCTAATCTTGTGATGTTGCCAAACATCTACCACTGCAAAAAATCAAAGTGAAACAGAGCATTAGTCTATTTGCAAGAAAAAATGATACACTTGAAAAACAGAGTATTGAAAGAAACAAAGAGACATTACAAAAATGGGTTTTCAAAAGCAAAAATTAAAAGGGATCATATATAAACTCATTCTTTCTTATTTTTTCATGCCATTGTGTTATTTAGCAAATCCAAAGAGACAAGGAGAGAGGAAACATGATTTCTAAGTGTCATTGAGTGAAACAGAGGAAAGCATTGTGCTTCTGGAGGTTTTGGACTGGTGTTGTGCTCCTGTGGATGGAACTGTGGTCCTAGCCTGGCGTTGCACTCCTGGCATTTTCACATAGTGCAAATTAGCACTGGCACTGCACTCGTAGACTAGCACTGCGCTTCTGTAGTTAGCATTGCGCTTTGACCAGCAAAGCCCAAAAGTGCTTTCACAAAGTCTCTTCCATATTTTCTCTTAGCAAGTAAGTACTATCACTCCTTCTATTGCTTAGTGTGCACATGTGAAGGTTTCCTTGCCTTTTCATCCTCAGAGTTAAAACCCTAATCTCTATTGTAAAACCCTAGTTTTCCTACCATGCATTTCATAAGCTAGAACCCTTATTCCATTACTGCTATCACACTCTATTTCTCACTTATCACTCCACAAACCTACTCCCTCATAAATTTTTCCCACACTTCATCCAAGGAATTGCCCATTGCACCATCCATACATTACCACTATGCAAACTATGGGAAACATGGACAGAGACAATGATCAAGAGTATGAGGAGGAGACATTCAGTGATAGTTCTATGGAGAGGCACAAGCAATAGAGGAAGCCACATAAAGGAGAGAAAATCATCAGAGAGGACCCCACTAGTTTGAGGAAATTACAGGCTTGGCCACTTGTAGTTTCTTGTTTCAGATATCAAGCATGTTTTGAATTTTTTGGAATGGTGGAAAGCATTCAGTTTCACCATGAGTTGGCTAGAGTTTTTGTGACTCATTTACCTAACAATGTGGTGACACTTACTCGAGTAACGTTTACAATATCACCAGATGTCATTTTAGAGGCCACTAGAATCGCTAATGTTGGTGAAAAATGGTACAAGTGTCATGATCTTAATGAGGATTACTATGAACCTTACATCAAGCCTTAATACAAAAACCAGTTGAAGAGGCTTTTCCACTTTAAATTTTTGGAGAACATGTATGTTCCTTTGATGAGGATTATCATCAAGTATTTTTCTTGTGAAGGCAAATTCTCCCAGTTGTATGCTTATCATATCAGACTCCTCATGCACTTCACCAGGGTAAGGATGATGAATCTCCCATATTTCTTGTTTAGAAATATTGATAACATAGCTTACATTGTGCAGAAAAAGTTGTACCCACAGCCGTTGAATGACATTTATCATTACTCTTTGATCAAAATCATTGTTCTTCACCATCTCAGTCTTCTTAACGTTCCTTGGGAGACTCTCATTGCTCCTGAGATTTTCAAAGGTCCCAGACCCCTTCACCAATGCATCAAGAAGAATATGGGCCTTCTAGCCATGGAGAAACAAGGGAAGAGGTCAAAGAAACCAAAACTGCTAAGGTGCTAGTGTACTTAACATATCATAGCAGCACAAGGAGGCTTTTTGCATCTGCTAGGCAAGTGTTTTCTCCACAAGGTGTGGAAGGGCCCTTGCCTTCGTCATCAGTCCACAGGCAAATGTTATCTCCACAAGGTGTGGAAGGGGATTTGCCTTCTACATTGACAAAGAAGGTACAGGTTGAGTAGTTGAGCAAAGTCAAGGAAAAAGTGTGGGAGGAGGATCTTGGTGATGAGGAGGAAAGTATTTTGACCTGATTAAGCATGAGGAGCCATAACAACACTTTACTCATCATGGAATTGGCATCATTGACTTGAAGGCTCAAGATCAGGAAACTACCAAGGACATTATCATAAAGGAAAAAGAAGCTCAAATACAAGCTTTGGTAGCTGACTTAGAGAGAGCCAATTTCATCACCAGATACTTGGAACAAGAAAACAAGCACCTAAGTGACAAACAAGTCCTCATGGAGCTAGAAATAGTCAATGAAAATAGGAAAATTATCAAAGCGGCTAATGTCCCATTGACTCCTATCGAGCAAGAGATTGAGAATGACAGGGAAACATGGCTTGAGAGGTTTAACATACATCTTGAATGGCTTATTGAGAAGGCCAATAGAGACAATCAAATGCTCCGACACATGGCATACCATTACACGACCCATAACAAAATCTGTAACATGAGGATTATAAAATTGAAGGCAAGGCTAAGGAGAGCATTGGAAGGCAAAAAGAAGCAAGATAGATTGGAGATGTTGTCTAAAGCTCCCTATCCCATCAAAGTAGCTAATGGTGGTGTTCCATGCCAAATTTGGGCAAATTTTGGAAATTTTTTGCATTTTTGGAATTCTGTAATTTTTAACACAAAAATTTTGCCTAGAAGCACAATGCCACTGACGATGCATCTTTTCCTAGAGCATCAGATGGAGAAAAGGTTTGCATATTTGGATTAAGGATGATGAGGACATGCACCTTGGAAATTTTTAGAAGTTTTGGAGCAAATCTTGGTTACCAAAAGGTCCAAAACTACCAAAAAATGACTTCTCTGCCTTTTTTTGGACACACAGAAGTAGTCTTGGGAGACTTAAGTTTTGAGCGGGAAAATGACCTCCAAATTCAATTCCAGTTGTTCGGAAACTAGACTTGATGTTCTTTCCAATGAGCTATCATGGTGTCAATTTGGTTAAGTGGAAGGCCTTCACAAGTAGGTGGAAAGTGGCGCTATGCTTTAGGCCAGTGGCACTGCACTTTTGACCATTTTGCTTAGAAAGACAAAAATCCCATTTGCAAGGTTTCGATACTCTTGGATGCTCTAAACTATATTGTACGTCATTGTAAGTAGTTTGGCAAGGAAATTAATAGGAGTTGTAGCTATTTTTATAGGATATTCGTGGTATGGTGTTTTTACATAGTTTCTTCTTTTGTTATTAGTTGTTTACATGTTTTATGTATGCTATCATCTACTTCACTTATTTTGACTGAGTGATATCAAGATAGATAGGTAGAATTCATTGTTTTCGGTGCTCTACTTAGGGAAATCATTCAATATTTTATGTTTTCTAATGTTTGATAAGGATACGTGACTACTAAATGTCGTCCTCAGCTCTCACCAGTCTTAGACCCCTCATTTCAATTAATTTCTAGTGCTAAAGCCTATACTTACCTTGCCCCATAGAACACCCTACATTTTGACTTAATTTCCCAGACCTAAACTACCCAGCTCCATCTGATCCGACAAAAACCAACAAATTCAATCAAAACCTTTCGAGATACTATACCTAGACTAAGATCTTTACATAATCCAGTCATCCCAACTGAGATTCATCAGGAGATAGCCCTCTCCCAAACTAGTAGGGCTAGCTACCAGGTTAAGCTTGGTTTTTGGTTACCCTAGAATTGCCTTCTTTCAGGTTGAGGTCAATCTAGGCTCTAACACCCTACAGAATGATTATTTCTCTAGCCTAAGACCAAGTTTAATCCTACAGAATGATTATTTCTCTAGCCTAAGACCAAGTTTAATGGTTATCCTCTCATACATGGGAGGCCTTGGTTAGCCACTTCCCATGCTTACATCAGCTGTAGCACTGGAAATATGACTATAAAAAATGGGCATCTACCCAAGTAGTTGGTCTTGTACCCTCTTACTCAGCCTTCTTTAGAACATGATTTACCTTTATGGCTAGAATAGGAGGAAGAAGATGCAGTCTACTCTACCCAACTCTATACCCTAGAGATTGCCATGGGAGGAGGACGACCTAATGAAGATTATTTGATTGAACACATCCTCCAAAATCCAATTCCCAACACCTTGTCTCTAGAAGAAGTAATGAAGGAAACCAAGAATAACCATTGGATTGATCTATTCTTAGCTTAATAAAATCCTACTCATGTCAAGACAATAAAATTCGCCCCTGAAAGAACTTTGAAAATTAACCCCTCTTTTTTTACAACAGGAATAAGAGTTATGTAAGATGCTAAGGAAGCAATTGGATGCTTTTGCTTGGAATTACAAATAGGTGAAGGGAATGTAGCCCCCGATGTGTAATCACTACATTTATATCAAATAAGGTTGAAAACTAGTCTGACAACCCCAAATGAGAATGAATCTATCTCTAAAGGATATATTCAAAGAAGAATTGCAAAATATACTAGATGTTGGATTCATTTACCGCATCTCGGTTAGTGAGTGGTGTCTCCTTTGGTGCTATTTTCAAAGAAAAATGGGAAGTGGAGGATTTCTTTTTATTACAAAGAGTTAAACAAAGCAACAAACAATGACCATTTCCCTCTACCTTTCACTAACCAAGCGTTAGATGGCCTGGAAGGGAAAAAGTTTCTCTCTTTCTTAGATGGGTTTAGTAGGTACAATCAAATCTATATTAGCCTAGAGGACCAAGATAAAACCACCTTCACCTGTCCTTGGCGCACTTTCACTTATAGGGTCCTTCCTTTTGGTCTATGCAATGCCCCTACTATTGGGTCAAGAAAAAGGTATATTTTCTCCTCAGTAATTGCTCTATTTCATATTTACCTTTACATGATTATGTCTATTTATGGATTGAAATAAAGGAAATAATATATAAAGTTAGATTAAATCACTTTGTAACAAATTGGATAAATCTAGCACAAGAAACTGACATTTTACTATCGTTGTGTGCAAGAGACATGGATTGGTCAATAGTCGTTCACTTAACAGTGTGGCACCAGGCTGTAAAAGGGAAAGAAAGTGTTTGAGGTAGGCAACGCATTGAGAGACTAGCAAACAAATACTATTTCATGATGGAATCAAATTATGTATTGCGAAATCCTCATGATCCCCTGGTCCTGAGGATTCATTTTTATCTAGTTTACTCTTTTACTATTATATATAAGGCTGAAAGGAAAACAAAAATTAGTTCTAACTTATGTAATCTATAATTATTCCTTTTTAGACATATAATATTGTTATCTCAGTGACGCTGTAATCTAGTTACTTATGTTAATGAAGAAAGATTGCACTTGATCTTCACTTATATTTTGAGTATTCCTTATTCGAGACTTCTGGCGACTATGGGCCTGATCAAGAGAAGTTATACTATTTTCTTGTGTTATAATCTTTCCATTTGGATATTTATTGATTGTTAATGTTTAATTAATATCATTTCACCTATTATGAGGATTGATGATTCCAATTTATACTGTTGTTCATTTTTATTCATACTTATTCGTGTGATGTATCTAAGTAATGCTTTGATTGGATTGGTTATATTAATTTCAATAGTAGATTGTTGTTCATTTTGAGTTACGTTATCATAGATCTTAGAGATAGTAATAATTTATTTCCATAATCTACTTACAGAGAATAGTTGTTGTTTAGAAATCATTTATGGTATTTGCTTGCTTACTGTTCAATTCTTAGTTTCCGTTCAATTAGGAATTTCCATTCAATTAAGATTGTCATTTAATTGGGAATTTTAGTTCAATCGAGATTGCCATTCAATTAAGATTTGTTGTTCAATTCTGATTTCCTATAGATTAACATTCTTGTTCATTTGTTACAATTCTCTTTCTTGATCAAGTGAGTTAGTTTTAATTCTATTCAAAGCTTGCCAAGCATGATGATTTGAATTCACATTCAGATTCATTTGATTTTGGAATAAGTTAGACAAAATTGCAGAGTGTGTTGAGAGTTCTTTAAGAGTCATTTCTTCCTTAGTTATTTCTTTAAGATTGTGTGAATTGAGTTGAAGAGATAGTTATTAGTGATTGCGATGATTTAACATTAGCTAACCTTTGAATTCATTGTATAGACTCTGCTAACACTCTTGAGATAAAAATACTTACCTTGGGTTGACAATTAATGTAGGAATTAAGATTGCTTTTAAAAATACATATTAGTGCACCAACATTTTGGTTTCATTGTTGGGAAGAGTATTTCAAGTGATTTCCTTTTTATTTTGTTGTGAAAGAATTGGGTTTTAAAAATGGAAGGTAAGAACTTGCATACCTAGCAAGTAAAGTGCATGCTTGCTAGCCTGCTTTTCAGCCAAATCTTAGAGGTTAAATAAAAGTTGGTTTTTGTGAATGACTAGGAATAGAAATATAGAAAAGGAGCAGAACCCCCCACCTAAATATCCAAAATCCAAAGGTTCAGTGAACTTTGGGAGAACGACTTTTATAGATGAGATCATAAAAAAAAGCAGAGTCTCAAGTATCAGTAGGATTCTAGGCAGTATCTGGAAAATGTTCTATTGTTCTCCCTCAAGCAACAGGATCACGATCTGCAACTTATGCTAAGATTCAAAGCCAAGTTGGAGGATCAAAACAGAGTCTTCAAGCTACAATAAGTTTACATCTTGATCCTCTACAAGTGGGAAAATATTGTAACTGAAGAGAAGGAGAAGGAGAAACCAGTGGGACTACTAAGGCAGAACCACAACTGTCCAAACAGGGATCTCCTGTGATCCCAGATCTAGGTAGTGCTACAAAGCCAACTCGACTGCTAATCCTCCACTTACTCAAAAAGCATCCCCTGAAATCCCCGAAGGTTATTGGCACATCTTTGACCAAATGGCAAATCAGCCACTTCAAGGTCAAACCCCAACATTAGAGTATCCCATAGTCGACCAAGTGGTCAATGCCCCCATGAAGGCTATTCCTTTGCAGAGCATCCCAAATTTCCATGGGATGATCTCAAAGGATCCCAATGCTTTCCTATTTGAGTTTGATGTCCTCTGTGGAGGGTATGATTACACCACTAATCCCAAACAGCTAAAGCTATTCCCTTCCACTCTGAAAGGAGCGACCTTAAGATGGTTCATGGGTCTGGGTGGGTGAACTATTAATTCTTATGACGATATGAAAACCTCCTTCCTCAAAAGATACTAGGACTTTTGTATGATTAGGGAATTGAAAAATGAAATTTTTAAGATGACTAAGAAAGATAATGAAACACTAGAAGAATATGTAGAATGGCTTAATTATAATTTACATAGGGCTCCACACACTGCCTTACTGAAAGAAGTCCTAAGAGCTATCTTAATTAAAGGAATGAAATAGGAATGGGTAGAAACTCTATATTTAATGGCAAAAGGAGATATTATTCAAGAATATTATGATGAAATCATTTTCTTGTGTATCAGGTGTTCACGAGGAAGCACACGTATAGGAACAAGAAGACGAGATCCCATGACCAAGGGAAGAAAACCAAACAATGGAGGCATAATGTGGATGGAAATTGGTAACCTCTTGGAAGATTTTAAGAGGGACATCCTGGACACTCTCACAATGTAGTTAGATGTCTTACAGGCTAAACAAAACAAGCCTTAGTAGAATGATACTTGGCCATCTTCTGTCCACGTTGTCGAAAGAAGCACAACCAATAGGAATACCTATTAGACATGGTGTAGAAATGCGCTATCTGTACTAAAGAGCACGCCATTGAAAAATGTCCATCATTACCGAGGCTAAAAGCAGTATTCGAGGAAGTAGAAGAAGAAACAGAGCCAATATATCAGATGGACCAGTGTCGATAATGGCAGGTTAAACCTATAGGTATGTCACAAGACACATCTTAGTTTTTCATCCATAGTTTAATGAACAATAGAACCTTGGAGCAGCACGGTAGGTATTCAACATGGAATCCCCCCAAGGCATGTTTTAGGGCTTAAAGCCCAATTTTTTATCAGATCTTGTTATAAAAGCTCCACAAATTGCAGGCACGGGGCGTGAAAGTATAATAGAGTCACATGGTTGTCCACCGTAGTTTTTGTAATGTAATATCAACTGGATAGACCTATCCATGGTTCGCGGACCATATAATTTTATAAATAGAGTGGGGCTTTAAGTGTAAAATATAGCTAACGAATGGAATAGAAGATGAGAAGCCTAAGTGATTGAGTCAAAGTGTAAAGTGTATCTGTGGGTCGTAGAATAAGAGAAGGCTCTGTAGCTAAGTGTGCAGAGACCTAGTAGTCTACAGCTGAGTGTGAAGGGTAGGTCGAGTCTATAATTGGTGGAAAATCAATAAAGAGAAGTCTTACTATAATTTTGTGTATCTTTTCCTGGATTAATGCATGATTGGATATAATTTGCAAGTATACTATTTGTTTACTGCGCGAACCTACATGAATGTTTTGTATTGTTAAGTATAACTTAAGACATTTAAGTAGGTGAAGGGGTTTACTTAATACTGGAAGATAAATAAGATCTCGAGTAAGCACAAAGTGTGCTACAACCCCTGCTTAGGGCTACACGAAGGCAGGATATTAGGCTGCGAGGAACGAAAGGTGCATGAAGCCACCTGTGCACAGGAACAAACAAAGGACTAGTCAAACCTCTCAGACATTTGAAGGGTGTGGAAACCTAGTTCTACCACCCTCCCATACTACTTCGGGTGAGACCTTAGTCCACACTATGCAAACTATGCTAAAAGGGCTAGAAGTATAGGGATTTGTTTGGCCAGTTAACTCTAAAACTGGGTTAGGCCCCAACAAGCCAACAAATGGTTTCATTGTTGGGACTGAGATTTGCATAGAGATGTCTGATGGCATATCACTAGAATCCAACAAAGAAAGGAATTGAAGAGTAGTTAGATAGAGAGATTCACGAGTTCGCGGTGCAAGCAAATAGGAATCTACGAATATCAAAGGAAGAGTGGTTAGATTGCTACTTGTATACGGAGATCCATGAAATTTTGCTTTGCATCCTTCCCTATTGAGTTGTACGAGTGGATCACGAAGCTAGCAGATAGCCAAGAAAGGTGTAAGCTTGACAGACCTATTGTGTGGACTCCAAAATTGGTGTGCAGACTGGAAGCATCAGAAGATAAGATCGCGTGTGCTGTGTTAGATGATCCAAAAATACAATTTTATCATAGGTTATAAAATTAAAATAAAATAATTATTAATTTAAGATATTAAATTAATAATTATTATTGTAGAATGTTTAATTATTTAGAATTAGTATCATCATATCAGATCTCTCATTGCCAAATATGTCCTCAAGCCAGTTTATTGTCCTTCTGAAGATCAGATCTCTAACATTTTTACGAAACGACTTGGCAAAATAAAATTTACTAAGTTCAGGGATGAACTTGGTATCTATTGTAATGTACCTTTGGATCATAGGGGGAATGTTAGATGATCCAAAAATACAATTAAATCATAAGTTATAAAATAAAAATAAGGAAATTATTAATTTAAGATATTAAATTAATAATTATTATTCTAGAATGTTTAATTATTTAGAATTAGTATATTGTTGTAACTAGATATCACTCTCCAAATGTGTCATATCTTAGGCTCTATTTTAGGAGATTTGTTAGCTAGTTGGTTTGAATAGCATTCATTGTAAATGGACACTTGTTATTTAATAAGTGATCCATAATTAGAGGTAGTTAGGACATGGAGCTTATAAATAGCTCATTGCAAGTGTGTTTGGATGTTCGGGTGTAAACTCTTGCAAAATCAAATTATGTAATTTTTTTTTTATTAATAAAATTACGTGTCTAAGGACACTTCTGCCATTATTGTGTTGATAACTGGCTCGATCGAATCATAGGAGGGTTCATCACTGAATTCATGGTAGATACTTTAGTCATCTATAGTGAAGAAGAACGATGTTTCCTCAAAGGATTGTGAGGTAAGTACATTAAATCCTTGAACACTTGGATTAAAATTCTACGGTGTGAAAAATGGGTTATACGAATAAATTGATGTTTGGGGTTATGCCAAGTGGGAGAATCTACAGAAACAAAGGTAGCACAAAACTAGAAACTACCCCCTTTATTTCACCTCCGTGAGGGGGAGAAGAAGAGCTCACAAAATTTTTTCCAAGAAGTACGATCAATCTGATAAACAGAGAATTTTGCACATACCACTCCCACCCACACCACTAGTAGTTTCACCATATTCACCCCTAACTTCATCCATACCACCTCTTCCACCATCACAAAGTAGTATGGCCAGCACGATAAAGCTACCAGTGTTCAAGGGAGTAGGGAATGAAGATCTGGACCAGTTTTGATTTGTGATAAAAACTATATGAGAAGCATAAGGTGTCATGGACGACAGTATAAGGAAGGTGACATTAGTCAGTGATCTACACGATCACACGTTGACCTAGTACATTAAGCGTTCCAATGACAATCTGAATGCGAGGATAGTGGATATCCAAGTTGTGCTAAACAAAGAATTTAGCATGCCAAAATTAGAGGCACAGTCGATCATTGGATTTAAGGAAATCACAATGCTACTGGGCAAGACCCTGTGGGAGATTGATCAAATACTGAAGTGCATAATTCACGAAGTGAACATGGCATTAGTAGATGGGCGACACCACGAATGGTTTGTATTGTCGTTAACACCGCATATACAAAGCGTGCTGTCACAACAAAGGCTAACCACTCAGGCTGAGGATTTGGAGGCCACGATGAGATTACAGGAGACTCTGGTATAGGATCCTAACCTGGGATTTGTTAAGGGATAAAGTCCCCTAGGGCTTTGGGTCATAATCCTAGCAGAGCAAGAGTAATTACAACAAGAAACAAGCATATAACTCAGGAAAAATTCTTAAACGAACGAACTATGCGAGGATGTACATACCTAGGGGTCCTTTGTTTGGGTAGTTCTAGTGAGGGTCCAAACCCTCTACAACTCCTCATGATCTTTGAACCTACAAGACAACCAATTAAATGATGCACAATAGCATATAGATAAAGCATTATAGTGAAATCAACTTTATAACATATAAGTAGATTGTTAGTTATACAATGAAATAATCATTCATATATAAACCATAACGATAACATCAGATGCATGACCAAAGTTGATATTAGGAATAAGACAATGTTTATTTTTATGGCAGATAACTATAATAAAACATGTAAAGAGTTCACCTGAGTCTTCCTCTTCCGGCTTGAAGCGGAACCGTCCTCCAGGTCCATCCAGTCCTAGTCTTTAATAGGCTCCTTCCACAACGAATACCATGATATCTCCAAGCATATGAGAGAACATCAAAACTCAAGGAAATAAGGGTTTTCTGAACTTGGGGAAGTGCTTGAAGCATAAGGATTCTGTAGACTTGATAAGGAGATAATCTCATTTTAGTAATTCTCTCTCTTCTTTCCTCCTTAAGGCCTTCCCATTGAAGTCTTTTTATACTTCTCCCAAATTAGTTTTTTAGTTGGGAAATAGTTGGGAACAGTTGGGTGATAGGCACTAACAGGTAATCAATAGGTAAAACCCATGATCTCTACCCATAGTTAAGGAAATTTATTTTTTTTAAGTGTTTTAACACATATACGTGGGTTGGGTATAGACTGACCCATGTGTACATGCTTTTAACACAGGGAAAAGTAGCATAGAGGGAGTAAAACACTGTTTTTTAAATATTTGGACCAAATCTAGAAAGAGGGGTTGCCGTAGGCCATAAATCAAGCATAAAAAATGTGAAGAGTGATATTTGGAGCTATAACAAATGTCCCCTAATATATGAGGTCAGAAGGGGTACATGATGGCTGAAATGTATTAAGTACATGGAAAGGAAACTTGTCAAAAACTGAGAAGGACTTCACAATATTTCAACCTGCCAAGCCAGTAGAAAAAGATCAGAAATAAACAACTGTCTGAGGCAGGCATACCCATGCTAAGAGAAATTAAAGCATGTCTGCATATCAAGTACAAACGGATCAACTATGCATACTAATATAAGGAACTGAAAGTACATAATGGATCATTTGATCACGATCGAACAAGTACATGTCTAAATATCACATATAAGAAGATGATCAATGAAGCTAAAAGATGAAGCTGATCACTGATGTCAAAAATTGATCCCAATAGTACCAAATGAACATGATGGAGTAAGATGATACTACATCGCAACTCGGATGTTAGCATATAGGATGTCGCTGTGAAGGACTGCAACATATAAGGTGGAATGGTATTAGCTAGCAGCAACAGGAGAAACTGACAAGTGAACCAAAGAATGTTGGTGCAACCTAAGGTCTTCACTGACTGTTATGGTACATTTCTACACAATGGGAATAAATGAGCTGAAGTAGACCACATGAGAAATCGTTTGATTACCAGCCATTGATGTATATCGTTAACAAATGCAAGACTACTCACCAGTAATGATAATGAGAGTCAAGGTACCCAGTACAATCTAACAAGTGTGAATAGATGAGTTGAAGTCAAAAACCTGGAAGAATATATCAATGAGGAGACAATGATGGTTTCCCACTATCAATAGTAAAGGATCTGCCACTGATGACTGCAAACCCCAAGGTACTACCAAATGGACTCTAGACCTTTGCCCTAGAGCAATGAGTTGTAGTTGATAGGGAAATATCAACTAGAAAGAAGGAATTAAGGCATCCTTCATCAATCTAGCATGAGTGTAACCCATAGGCCAATAATGTGGAAGGAATCAGATGAAAAAAGATGTAGTAACCCGACCGAAGCACGTTTCTGGTGTACACAAGATGTAGCTAGTGCACGATAGAAACCCTATGAACCAACCAATAATCAAATATGACACAGAGGCGGGGAATCCACCAATAGGGTCAAATGGAAACCAAGGCACTGCATGAATCCCAATGTGTGATAATGAAAGCTGATGTTGAACATAAGGGAAACCACTCAGTCAAAGACCCATGACACTGATTGATGTTGAGCACAAGGTGACCTATCAATAATGAAAATAGGGTCAGGGTGTGGCTCTAGGCTTGTCTTCAAAGCAATATGTCATCGTCAATAAGGACAAGACCTGCCAACAATAATTCAATGACACCTTCTCAAACCGGTATGAGTAAAGGACGAATATAACTGATGTGATGATAGACAAGACACTAACAACTAGGGATGGCTGACTGAAAAATAAGTCAAGAGACATTGTAGAGAGGCAAACTCAGGCTTACTTCCCTTGAAGAAAAGCACGGCTCAATGATAACCATGTGGCAACATATGATGACTCTGTATAAGTTTGTCATGTAGAAGGCATGAATGAACTTTGCATATGATTGGAAGAGATAACTAATCAGAGGAGAAGTAATTCAATAACAAGGTTAAGGCGTACCTAAGTCAAGCTAAATCCCACCCAAATGGAGGAGATACTTTCTTTTGAGTGTTTTGTTCAAGGGTGACACCACTAATTATAGCTACCAAAAATATATGGAAATGTTGTCCTGTTCCTGCTCTTTTTGGAATATGTACTTTTTTTGTCTTTTTCTTTAAGCTAGAAAAAGAATAAAAGAATGTTATAGTACAGTGGAAAGAACAAGTGTCAGTGAAATAGATGATCTAGTTCCTGGGATGGGAACATTCCTATGCTCAATGTAGGGAGGTGAAGCTGGTCAAGAACACTCAAAGGAATGTTCCTTCCATGGGTCTACGGGTGTGTCAAGTTGCAGAAGCTAAGGGATTGCAAGTTTGATTTTTGGAGAAGAAATGGTCAAAAAGTGGCTTAAACACGAGTCCAAGTGAAGCTGGCTCAAGGCCAAAAGGCGAAAATTGTCAAAATGGAATGCAGTAGTACAACTCAACACAAAGGATCCTTTAGGGTATAAGGCCAAAAGGAAGCGAAGAAGCAAAGCGAAATGAATCTCAATGTGCAAGTCATGGCGGGACTAGAGAGGACTCCTGAGCCTACTCAATGAAACAACATGGGTAACCAATGTGGTGAGGTGCTAACTATGATGCCCATGTAAAGGATGGTTCTACCATAATGTCATGATTTAAAAATCAGTGAGTGAACATGGCTTACTAACCATAACATGATGGGATCGACCCTATGGCAAGTGTATCGACAAATGGAGGCTAGTGTGCAAAATTCAATGGAAAAAAGGTTTCCCTAACCTATGTTCTAGTGAGTAAACGATGCCTGCCATGATGGGTCAGCAGTCATGGAACTGACATTAAATTTCCAAAAAAGCATCCAAAATTTCCTCAAAAATAACCTATTCCTGACAATCCAAGCTCACAAGTTAAAAGATTCATGAGACGAAAAAAATCAAATTTTGAAAAAATTTGACATTTTCAAAGCTTATGAAATGAATTTTTGAATCACCCTTTGTACCATTTGTGTTGAGAGCAAAAGTTGTGGAGATAAAGAAGCAATCTTTCCCTCCAAAGAATTCAACCGTTCAAATTGGCTTAAAATCATCAGGTAACCCCCAAATCTATATTGCATTCATTTGTGATTGTTTTTAGAAATTTTAATTGAGGATTTACCATTGGAAATTACATTAAAAATTTCAACACAGCATATACATGGGTTGATTATGAGAAACCCACATATACGCAGGCCCTACACGTGACCGTGTATAAAATGGACCCGCATATAATGTGGTTTGAAATTAAAACAAAAAAACTAACGGTTGAAACTTGATTTTCTTTTTGGATGATAATCACTTGGAGGGAAAGGGAGCATGCTACTATTGATGATGAGATTATGAATGATCAATAGGCCTTAGATGCATTGAGGGGATGCGGTTTATTAAAATTTTTCAAAATGCCAAATATGAAGGAAAGCACCCACTTGCTTGAAATGTTAATCCACTATTGGAGTATAGAAGATGATGCATTCATGATTGATCAAATGCCTTTAAGGATAGAGATAGAAGATATTTAATTTATCACTAGTCTCTCCCAGAGGGGAGAAGTTGTACATTCAACAGGCCAGTCACGAGGTAGTCTTTCAGTGGAAGATTACGTACACATATACTGTCTGGGGCATCCAGCGAAGATTGGAAGCCAAATTCCAATCAAACATGTAGGGAGTTTGTCCTTGAGGATCATACTATTCACCATAGCCAGGATAAATAGATCAGCCTCATTGCACCAAGCATCATGACTATCCATGAGCTTGGTTTTAGATTGTCTCACTACTGTGTTTGACTGGTGTACACCTCTTCTTACCAATATGAAGAGCTAGTTATCCTCCATTCAAAAAGGACAGACCATAAACTTTGGATATGGGACCATTTTGTGCTCCTTCTTCTTCAAGAAGGTTCCAGGGTTACATCCCAGAGTATCATTTCCTATCAGTAGGCCCCTAGATCCTCGAATGGGTAGGTGGGTTGACTTGATGAAACACCTTGGAGGCGGAGATGTACCAAGGATTGCTTTTGATGATGATTTTTTCTCCTAGTGGGAGCAGAAAATCATCACTGTGGATGACTATCCTTATGCAAGCATGCAATTTAGGGGAGATCCATATCTAAGGTTGCCACCAGATGCAACATGGGGAAAGATAGGTAACCATTTTTAAAGTTTTATCACTTTTTATGGTTTTTTATGTTTTTCAAATATGAAAATGAACTTAAAGATATTTTTGATGGGATTAAAATACTAATTTAATGATCAGGTTCCAAATGTGGGTCTGGTACGACCAGAAGGATTTCTGTAGCACAGGAATTGTGGAAGAGGTGGTTGCAGAGATAGAGAGGGTCTTGTATGCAGTCCAATGAAGCTTGGCGAGGCTGACTCACTGAGTACCGATGGAGGCCATGGAAGAACTTCCTGAGGATATGCAGTCCTGTGTGGTAGGAGTGCCACGCAATTGGGTTCACCTTTTTCGATGTGTGTCCAAATTAGTGGTCAACTATTTAGCCGCTCATCCTGAGCCAGGTCATTAGATGTACTAGACATGATTATGGGCATTTTAGTCTCGATTTTGTATATTATTTTTGAAAACACTTTATGTATGCACGGGAAATTTTTATATAGATAGATACAGTTCTAGATTTTTGATGTTTGCTTTTTATCTTGATGAATGAATGATATGCCAATCTAATGCTTGATTAGTGGTAAAATATGCTAATGAATTGTCAAATTGTGGAATGTGCAAATAAGTAATAAAAACAAATTATCTTTGCAACACCCTCACTCTAAAAAATTGGCGATATAAATAAGGATCCCGAACCCGATAAATGTTATTCAATTGTGACACTACCAACTATGAGTGAAGATATACTGCCAACGAATCAATTCCGTAAGAAATAGCTTCGGATAGTAAATTAATGATGCCAGTATATTCAGCAATACTATTTGATGCAGAACCAATACATACTCCCCTTGACACCATCAACTGACTAGATGGATAATAAATCACCCAAGATGTGGAACTGAGATTCTGAGTATGCCGACTAGCACCATCGTCAAATCCGAAATAGACTAAGTCATCCACCAACATTTTCCAAAGAAAATAAAAAAAAGTCTTGATATCAGAAAAACTCCAAATAAAATATGTAGAAAAATACAATATATACAATGAAGCCATTTCTCGGTCGTAACCTAAGCAAAGTACTTCTTGAGGTAGAGCCCATCAGGGGGCTCTCCCAGCTTATTCCTAGAGATGTTTATAGGTACAGTCATTGAGCCTATAAATATATTACCTTTAGCAAATACTGTGTTGGAGCCAAAGGAGCCGTACAAACATCACTAGTAGGCAAACTGGAAGACCTAGATTCGACTTCATGCAAAGGAGGACAAAAATATGAAGGATGATGTAAATCTTCCAATGGTCAATATACCATTGCCATTGCTTTGAATATTGCTTCATCAGATGGAAAACTTGTATCTAAGAAATCCATAGCGGAAGTAGAGTCAAGCGTCCAAGCAGGAGAAACATTACCAGCTAACTCTTCCTTTGAAAAAGAGGTCAGATGGTTGTCTACAGAGTTATCAATAAATTCATATCTAAGTTCTACTGTAGACATAGGAGATGTTATTCCACCCACTTGCCCCTCATCTGATGTGGTCATAGATGAAGGTAAGGTTCTAGGATCCAAAAAATAATGAGTTTAAACAAACTCTTTTTGCAAAGGCTCCTTGGAGGATGAAATCGTATCGATTCTAGCTGAAGGAGGGGGAATATCAGATACACCCATTAAGGAAGAGTACATCCCAACTCCTAAATTCTCGATAGGTTGATGGGGGTTATCGACCAATGGAACAGTAGAATTTTAATTTTCACAAGGGTAAACTAGAGAATAATCCAATTGATCAACCTTGACAATTTTCCTCGCATGAGGAAAACAAAGGACTCAAAATAGAGTCGAAACGATGGCATCCATTTCATAAATCCAATTTCATCCTAAGAGGAGATTGTAATCTAGGTTGGCATCGATGATTTCTACTTTGATATTAATGACCTTTCCTCCAACACATATAGGAAAGGTCGAGATAATCCCGTGTGTCCTATGAGAATGACTGTCAAATGCTGTCAGAAGAGTAGGTGAAGGAACAGGCGAAGGCAACTCGATAGCACTCGAACATGACATAGACATTAAGCATATGGAAACTCCCTCATCTATAACTGTCTGAAAAATATTGGTTTTTCGGTAACTAGAATTTATCTGGAAAGCCATATGATGAGGAAGTCTCTTTTTGACATTGTGCATATCAAAAGAGAGAGCTAAAGGATTATTCATATCTACTGCCCCTATTATCGAAAGCAAAGCACTTCTTTGAGCTATACATGATTGAAGTACCTTTAAAGCAGACATCGTGCATAGAGTCTGAGACAGATCTTGTATAATGGAGTGGTTATGGGCTGCCCTAGCATTAGGGTTAATAATAGCGTGCTTGGTGGAACCTTTCAGTATTCGAGGTATAAACTCGACAAAGGGTCACTCAATATGAATTGGGTCCGTAGTTTTGGGGGAAGATTTATCCTTGGATGCTTTTGCTTCACCATAATCCTATGACCGTGTAGCCACATTGACATTAGAACTCATCATGAAAACATTTGAGGAATTATCCCCTTCTTGGTTGCCCCCTGCAGAGTTACCAGGGTTTGAGTTCGTGCTAGCAAGCAACTATTTCCCTTGGGGGAAAGGGTTAGTTAAGATAGCTTAGGAACTAGAAGACCATTGATACACCAACAAGCATTGAGCATATTGAATTTTTAGGTAGAGATGAGTCAAATGGTCTCCTTGTATAACTTGCATGGAAACTTAACTTTCTTCTTAGGCTCATTTCCACCCTCACCAGCAACATTGTCGGGTTTGTTCGCATTACCCTTCCTATCTTGATTCTTCTTTTTACCTCGTCCCTTCTTCTTCCCATTGGAATTTTGATTTCTTTTGGGTTATAAACTTGAAATATGTTTACGAAAGAAGGTTGAGAAGGTGTAGGAGTGGACGGTGCAGCCTGATTGGAAGAAGCAATTTGTATAAACAACTGTGGCAATTGGCTTAAAAGGTTCACCGCATTCGCATCAATCAATCCAACAATATTGACGGCATGCGAAATTGGCTTCGGTTTGGAAATATCAACCGTGGATCTAGGAGCATCAAGCAAGATCTTCTGAAGAGTGCTAGACTGAGATTATATCGATTCTAACTAGTGGGAGTGAAAGATAGACTACTCTTTGGAATAAACTCCAGACATAGAAACATCCTTAGAGATCTCGGGTTGTCATGATTTTAAAAACCATTCGAGACAAAATTTAGGTCAGATTTCGGCTTTGATGACCCTCTTTCTCCATCTCCATTCCTGAATATGATTAGAAATGTGAGTAGTCGTGTCCTAATGAAAATTTTCCAGAAGTTTAGTTTTGGCTTCGTAACGGACAGGCAACTGGAAATGGTTTAAGAAAATGTTAGCCAAATTGACAAAAGATGAAAGGGTTCCCATTGGAAACTCTATAGACCACTTAGCTGCATTCCTAATCAATGTGCGTTGAAATAGTCTCAACTTGATCGAATCATCGATCAAGGAGTTAGATGAACAACATAAATGTAACGTGGTTATGTGGTCACTCGAGTCCTGACCACTCTTTCCATCGAATTTTGGAATATCCAGTGGAAGTTTCGTTGGGATGGGACACCAAGCCGGATTGTATTTGATCAGGTCATTCATTAACTTAGTCAAGTCTAGCAGATTGAGCATGGCTAGAAACAGAAGTCTCGAAGGAACTTGGGGATTCCACCCAGATTGGGTGGGGTTCCTGAAAGTTTGAAAAGAATGGTCTGCATTTTGTAAGGCACCAGGTTGCCTAAAGTAACTGGTAGAACCTGCTGAACCAAAAGGTGACCCTTGTGGTCTAGCAAAACTCAAAGTTTTACCCTCCGTAACCAACAAAGTTTCCCCCTAATGATTTATTAAAAGAAGCTTACAACCCTTAGCAAGGGTTCCAAGCATTAGCTAAGGGTGGAAAACTTTGAAATGAATTCACTGAGGAATATGGTACATTCCCTTGTCAGATGAAAAACTGATTCCTAGTTCCTATTCTGCTAACTGCAAGGTTTGTCCAACTCTGGAAGGGATTACTACCTTGACCTGTGAAAGGAAAAGGCATAGGCCCCACTGTTAGATTGGAATGTGGTATATGACCACTTCCAATTGGAAAACCCTGAAAAGAGGTCGATCCACTCATCATGGATGTGGAGGAGGTTAATGGTACACTTAATGGAACTGAAGGAATACCTCAAGAGGGCATTTCAAAAGAGAAGAATCCAAAATTGGATACATTAACTTGGGAACTTCCACTCGTCGACGAAATGGAAGTTGACCAAAACAAGGATGTGCTGGCAGTAGATCCAAATAATGATGTGGAGGGGATGGAAATAGTTCCTCCCCCTTGCACTGATATAGGAGTCTACATACTCGTAGCACTCACGGTGGATGCCGTGCTTCTAGCAGTGGTCATCTGTTGAAGCCCCGAAAATTGGGTTGACAACAAGGGGGATACCCACCCGGTCTGGACCTTGGTTGGCAGCTCCTTATCCGTTTGGTATAGCGGGTCCGACTGGGGATAACAGGACTAGTTTCCCGATCTTGGGTGTGTGTGTGTGTAGAGTTGAACTATGCTGATCTAAGAGTATTTTTAAAGCTAATCTAATTCAGATTCTTTAACTTTAATCTATGCTATTGTAATCTAGTTAGAAACAACACATCAAATCTATCCTAACCCGAGATTGTATATCCTCCATTATGCGATCTAAAAAGATTTTGAATAATAACTGGTAATAAAGATCATTCAGCCATTATAAGAATAGAAATCATTAAAGATAAACCACTTTGCATAAGAAGTTAGGCAAAACAGTTGTGAACAACATATCGCATAATAAGCCATTCATATGTCAAACATAAAGAATATGACTCCACCGTACAAAAGTGCCAAATGATAACCCATACATTCATGCAGTAACATATAAACAACTGAAACTATAAATCACTTAAAGAATATGAGCAGGAATTGCCAAGAGATAAAAGTACCATTTATGACTAATTCTACCCATAAGCTTCAAGCAAAAACGATCTATCTCTACTTGCTCTAAAATCTACCAAGAGTACAAAAGTGCAACATCAGTAGCAGATATCAAAATGCAAGTAAAAATAAATCTCGATCCATCCATTCATCAAAACCTCCTCTGAGGGTGCAGAAATGCATGTTCTGAGGATAAGTTTTTGACAAATCTCTGGACCCTTCTCTAAATGCATGAGAAGGGTTAAAATACTACTTCCTAATTATAATAATAGTGTTTTTACAAAATTTTAGGATACGGTTCTCAAATGACCGTCCTTTTTCTAATCAAAATAAAAAGAAACAACAAACTACTAAAAATAATCTACTTCTGAATTTGGTCCTTAAAACTGCAAGTGTTCATCATGGATTTGAGAAGAGTCGGTTGGCCGATTTCTGCGCTAAGTTAGGCTGCGAAAACGGAATCTATGAGAGTTGGCACTACTTTCTCGGCTGAGTTTATGATGCATTTCACAGTCATCCATTGACTGTGTGGCTTGACTAAGTATGCCCAATAGCACTCCCAATTCAACCTGTTCAATGCGTGGATCGCTTTTCCCTTTTCCTGCGCCTTCTGTTTCCATTCTGCCTCTATTCGTGACTTGTTTGGTAGGTATTCCGGGGTGGTTTCTGTGATTAAGTTGGCGAACGCTCGCCTGTGTCGCCGCTGCCTCTGTCGCCTGTTCTGCCTGCCTGATTTGATCGTCCCATTTGTTAAAGAGCAATTCTTTATGGCTTTCGTTTATTCTGGGTGCATTTTCTCTCTTCCCTTCCTCTCCATCTTGCCAAGCTAGATACTCTGTCACTCGTTTGTCAACCTGGTCGTAGTCACTTCGCAAGTCTGTCACTTGATTGGTGAGATTGTCACTCAGCTCGCAATAGTGACTCCACTGCGATATTTTACGTCCCAACTCTTCCTGTTGCTGCAGAAGTTGCTCATTTAAGCTAGTAGACTCTGAAACGAATTCGACAAGCTTGGGCTCGTCCTTGTGTATTTCTTGTAAAGCTTGCAACTGCTTTCCTTTTTCATCCAAGCTTTTCTGATAGCTTATCTGCATTTGCTGAAAGTCTTCTTGTAGTTTCTCGAGTTGTTTGGACGCTTCATTACTGGCATTGGCTTGTTGTAGCTGTTGCTGTAGTAGTTGTATTTGGTTTTCTTGCTCCCTCAACAGTTGCTGAACTTCCAACGCTTTTTCGATAGTCGCAGAAGCGTATGCTCCTGCGATTTGAGAAAACTTTGTGAGTTTTTCTATCGGGTTGTTGTTAGGGTCTTTCCATAAGACATCTAAATGTTCAGCATCCTGTGACAGCATATTCTCCAGCTTTCTCTTCTTTCTTTGTCTCCTCACCACTGCTTTATGTTGGGGACTATAGAATACATCCAGTGGGGGAATTTCCTCTACACTAAGTAGAAGCTCAGAAGGCGGAGCGATATGACTGTGCTCCGTTTCTGAGACACTACCGACCATGGTTGAAACAATTTCTTGTGCTACCTGTGCATCGCTCATAGGTGTTCTTGGGACTTTCCCTTCAAGGCTGATTAGCTCGTTGAAGTTTTCCCATTCTTTATCGAGCTCTATCGTGACGAGTGGCGATTTAATGACGGGAGGAGGGACATTTCTTGGTGGGGAGGTGATAACTTGCAGTTGTGACATTGCACTTGACTGAGTTGTATCTTTGGCTGTTTCTTCGCCTTTTCCTTGGTCGCTTGCAGACTTTTTAGAACGTTCAGGTGTTCCTTGGGCAGTGTCAGATTTGGATTTGGAAGTACTGGAGTTTCCGCTGAGGCTAACACTGGGAGTAGGCTCTCTAGCGAGCAGTTGCAACTTTTCTAGGGGAACGTTGGCTAGCCTTCTTTCTCTGAATAACAAAAATCTTTGGAGGTCATCTGGGGATAACCTCGACTTAGCTTCTCACAAAACTTCCTGGAATGAACTTTTATTTTGAAACAAGTCATCAAATAAATATTTCTTTCCGGCGAACACTTTTATTCTGACACTTATAGTGAAATCATGGTTAACATTATTTAGGTCAAAAGGTCGAGCGGTGAATTTAAAAAATTGTAGAGACGTCACATTCCCTACTTCGGCAAAAGCTTTTCCTACATTGAACAATGAGAAGGCCCCACAAGCTATAGGAAACTGAGGCCATATGGCCTTCTTTTTGTCTTTTAGTTCTTTGGTTAGGCCGCCTTCTGAGCAAGTCTGATAGGCAATTTCCCTAGCCAAAAGCTTGTCGGGGACATACAGAGGTAGGACATGTGGAGGTACAGTGCTCCCAAACACTCTAATATAAGTGAACCATTCTTCCCCGAACCATCTTGCGACGGGGATGATGTCTATTTGCGCCTTGGGTGAGCACCTCGGGGGTTCTTCACCATACATCATCCTATATAGGGGTAAGATGAGCCCGTGGCAAATCGGATAGAAGTGAGGGGCAAACTCTGAATCCCATAATACTTTGTGATAAACATGAATAGGTGATAGGTCCTGGGTAGTCCATTTCCAACCCATAGTTGGGAATTTAGATACATAGCAAATAGAATCCATAATGTAAGCAGACAGATAAAAAGGAGGATAGACCCTTTGTGACAAGGATCTCTTAGGCCGGTAATTCATGACAGCAATGTATAAATTATCAGAAAATATCTAGGCCCAATCCACGAGATCGGCATTTGTGGCAGCGTCTATGAGTGGTAGCCATTCAGACGGAAATTTATTTATGTCTGGCATCCCAAATAGCCTGCACAGCATGGCCGCAGCAAAACAATATGGAGAGGTGAGGGAACGAGTGCTGTACATACCATTTTTGTCCCTTTTTAGCGGTTCCTCTCTTCTAGTCCATTCTTTAGTGGTTTCTGCCAGATTTGGGTTTTCTGCTGCAAACTTCTTGACAAATTGCGTGTTGCAGGTCGTCTAAGGCTCAGGAAGATGATATATAAGCTTTAAGTCTTGTGCGACGAATGATCCTATGAGCCCGTGCCCTTGAGCCTTGAATTGTCTGCCTTGTAACTCTGCATTGTCAAGTATCCATCTGATCATATCTGTATACGGCAAAATATTGGGTCTAGATGCTATTCGGTGAAGAAATGAACAATCCAGCTCTTCTAAGGATGCCTCGGAAGAGTTTTGTGATACCGCGGCGCTATCAACCTTCATTACTCTAGGATTTTCCTCCTCCAGCAGCCTACACATGCTTTCCCAGTTCGAAATTCCTGTGTCCCTGTTGCATGTAGTGTTTGTGTACAAGGGAGCCATCTCCTTCATCTTTTCCTTCGTCTCGAAGCCTTGGGCTCTATGTTTCTTTCCCATTTGCTCCTACGTTCGGCTTTTGAATCTTCTTATCCCTTAGTTCCTGCAGATTACGAGCGAAGTGGAAATGACTAATTGAGAAAGGTGATGGGAGAGTTTCAAATGCAACAGATATACCAAATATGCCACCTTACGTGAAACAAATCTTTAGCAAAGCACGCGTCTTTATTTCATTAAATAATTGACAACTAATCCACTTACTATCATTAAAAGCGCATGATTTGGGGTCAGATTATGGTAAGTGGCTTTTCTTTGAATGGCGTGCCCGAAGAATTCGCGATTAAATGATTCATGATTTGCTTACGTTACATTGAAGATCGAGCCATCGCAAGGCGCGCTAATCGCAAATCGCCAGATCGCTACATCGCAGACTGTGCAATCACGGCGATTGCAATATCACAGGTCGCAACATCGCGGGTCGCAGGAGTTTGATGTTTCTTAAGTATTTCCATTTTATTTCTGCGATGTGCAATCTTGCGATCGGTGTTATCGCAGATCGACAGATTTTGAGGTTTTTCCTTATGAGCATTACATACTGCGATGCAACGTTAGGCTTAACATGGGGGGGGGGGCTTGCGCATTATTGCAATTTTTTAAAGACCCTTACCTTATCGTAGACTTAGGTTAAAATATTCGAAAAACTGTTTGAAGCCTACAATGGTAGCTTTATTTTGAAGAAGGAAAATTTGATTTTTCTCAAAATTAAACTAGGGGTCCCCATTCATTTAGCATTTTGGACAAATACTTGAATGAAAAAGGGGGGTTGTTGCTGGCCACAACAATTGGCGATTCACTTGGGAGAACCAGTTATCTCTAACTTTCTTTTGATGTTTTCCAAACTTCTAAAAGTAATAAAAAAAAAATTGTCAGAAAACTTAAAACTTTATTATAGAAAGAAAAAATATTATACTTCAAACTATCAATGATATTTCATTTCAACTCCTTTCTATTTACTTGTATTCTTAGCTTGTTCTTGCATCTACACCAGCCCTTACTTGGTCTTAAAATAAAAATTAAAATAAAGTCTTCCCTGTATAGCAGTCCTTTTCAAATATGCCTCTTTGTCGCAGGTAGAGCCTCTGCTGCCAGCAGGCGTCCATAGCCTCGACAGGGTTACCTATTAACCAGTAATGATCCTTTATCCTGCCTAAGTGTTTACAACTATTCAGAGAAAAACCCATTTTGACACTTTTTCTTTTTTATTCTCTAAAGAACAATGTCTTGGTTTGGTGGCCAAATTACGACACAGTCATTCACTAGATTTATACTTTTGCTGAACAAGTTGGCTCGTGATGAGACCCCCTGTCTTTTGATTGCAACAATCTTGATTCGTTGCCCTGTTTTGGTGGACAGTTTTGGCAAAGTCAGCAAGTTATAATATCTGTGATGATGATAAGTCGGCTCGTGATGAGACCTCTTATTCTTTGAGATATAGTGTTTTTATTGGATTGCTTCCCTGAATGTTGCGATTTCCTTTAGCAAGGAGGAAGTCAATTTTCTTTCCTTAAGAAAGTTCTGGACGACAATAATAAAGCTTCTTTGGTAATCGTTGTTTCTACAGGGACTCCTCATATTGTCATTGATGCCTTTCATTGTACTGACGTAAAACAATTGCTTCGCTGAGATTTCTTTCTTCAATTTTTTGGAGTTGAAACTAATATCATATCTGGATTAAAGTTCTATTGATAATAAAGATCAAGCTTCAAAGAAAAATATTTGTCATTCATAGAAGCAGAAGTTCAAAATCTTGATAGAGAAAAAAGGTGTCTTTCGTAAACGTCGAATGCTGTTGACCAAAGCAAACTTTATTTACGGAGAAAAATAGTTAACGAAATGAGAAGAAGATATTCCCTAGGGTTGTGTAGACAATAGGGATGATCTTCTTTTCTTATTTTGATTATTAACTATTCAAAAATAAACCTAACTACCTAACTAAACTTCTCCTACTCCTACTCTAATTATATACAAAAATTTGACTAGGTGAAATGATATTTCCAATGGAGCCACCTTCTCATTTTAATTCCTACACGTATGTAGCTTTCCAATGTTAGTGTTAAGAACAGAATTTTTCTTGGAATGTTAACATAGGATGTGGAATAAGAATGCATAACTCCAGTTGGAATTTTGTACGAAATTTCTTTCTCGCAAAAACTTCCTTCCAACTGGATATCTATTGGATCATAAAAATAAGGATGAATTTTTGTTATATCTTTATGATCTTGTAATAGAGGAAGTTTTGTACTCCCTTGACATAGTTTATCTTTCCACAATGGTAGCTCGTCTTTTGGATGTTCTTTAATAAGGTGTTGGTCATACCAGAATAATCTATCAAAAAACTGAAAATTTAAAACACAATCCGATTTTGTACAAAATGAGTGCAAGTGGGAAGAATAATAAAAAAAGTTTTTTGTACAAATAAAGTTACAGCACAACTGGGATAAGCTTGTAAAATTTTGTTGTTCACAAGAACTGGCCAGGTGATGTGAAACAGAAGATAGATTATGATTGTGAACAGGCATGGGGCTTTCTTCATGGTATGAATCATATATCGGGATATTGTCTTGGTCAGCAAAATCAGGTGAATGATCTTTGGCCTCGAAATGAGGATTGAATGATATGTTTTCCGAATTAGAGTATCTCTCATTTTTTGAGCTTTGATGAGTTACTTGAGATAAATCAATAACATCGTCGTTGGAAAAGTAATCATCACAACTAATTCTACCAGTTTCCCTAGATCTTTCCTTTTGGTCATATATTTTCAGACAAGTCGATTCAAGTGCTCCTTGCTTGGAAACAATCAAGGGATGTTCTATAGCTATCTCTTTATTTTGAAAATCTAATGATGACTTATTTGAATTATCCTCTATGTTTTTTGAAATATCTTTAATGTTGAGAGGGGAAAAGTTATCATCATTAAAAACATCAGGGTAAAGAGAGAAGTATGATTCTGAAGCAACGCATTTAGAACTATCATCATGAAAAAATATTCGTTCATCAGATTCAATATAGACATCAGGTTTTAGATCATACCTTTGTGTACTGATACTTCCTGAAAGAAAAATAGTTTGCTGTTCTAACCTTGGCGTCTGCATTTTTTGACTTGCAATGAGATCATCTGACCTTGTATCAAAGTCATCTCCTGGTTCCAAGGCAGGCTTCCCTCCATCGTCCTTGCTTTTGTCTTCTTGTATTAGAGTATGGATAACTCCTAGGCTTTGAGGGCTTTCTTCATTATGAGCGATTTGTATATTCAAATTGGAATTCTTGTTCATTTTAAAAAGAAAAGAGACAAAACTCGAACTATTATCTGCTTGATCAGATATAGGAGGTAGGGAATGTTCAGCATAATCTAAAGATTCTTCCTCTATGAGTTCGCTTTCAAGATCGTATTTTAGACAATCAAGATGAAATCACATATTAAAATCCTTAATACATTCATCTTTTTTCTGGAGATAATCAATTTCATCATATACCTGGTCATAGTCATAACAATCAAATTCAAGAATGAAAATCTTGGCGAATTGGTCCCAGCTGTGAATCGAAGCAACTGGGAGGTTTCTGCACCATTTTCTAGCTTCCGTCGTGAGTGTAAGAGTAAAAATTCTGCATAAAACGCCTTCATCAATTCTTGGAATATCATAACTTGAAATTCTTTGAATAAATTGAAGAGCATGATTAAAAGCAGAATATTTATTCTTACCATTGAATTTTACCTGAGACAAGAGTCTTACCACTTCAGGTGGAGTGTTGGAAGAGGTAGGAACATGGATGCAACTCCAAATGGGAAGTTTGTGAGCAACCATCTAGTTTCAAATGTTACGATTTGAAAATCATTCCAACAGACACTATGTTCAGGCCCTCCTTCTAGTGCCAAATATGTTGAAGCCCCGAAAATCGGGTCGACAACAAGGGGGATACCCACCCGGTCCGGACCTTGGTTGGCAGCTCCTTATCCGTTTGGTATAGCGGGTCCAACTGGGGATAACGGGACCAGTTTCCTGATCTTGGGTGTGTGTGTGTGTGTAGAATTAAACTATGTTGATCTAAGAGTATTTTAAAGCTAATCTAATTCAAATTCTTTAACTTTACTCTATGCTATTGTAATCTAGTGAGAAACAACACATCAAATCTATCCTAACCTGGGATTGTATATCTTCCATTATGTAATCTAAAAAGAGTTCGAATAATAACTGGTAATAAAGATCATTCAACCATTATAAGAATAGAAATCATTAAAGATAAACCATTTTGCATAAGAAGTTAGGCAAAACAGTTGTGAACAACATATCACATAATAAGCCATTCATATGTCAAACATAAACAATATGACTCTGTCGTACAAAAGTGCCAAATGATAACCCATACATTCTTGCAGTAACATATAAACAACTGAAACTGTAAATCACTTAAAGAATATGAGCAGGAATTGCCAAGAGATAAAAGTACCATTTATGACTAGTTCTACCCATAAGCTTCAAGCAAAAACGATCTATCTCTACTTGTTCTAAAATCTACCAAGAGTACAAAAGTGCAACATAGTAGCAGATATCAAAATGCAAGTAAAAATAAATCTCGATCCATCCATTCATCAAAACCTCCTCTGAGGGTGCAGAAGTGCATGTTCTGAGGATAAGTTTTTGACAAATCTCTGGACCCTTCTCTAAATGCATGAGAAGGGTTAAAATACTACTTCCTAATTCTAATAATAGTGTTTTTACAAAATTTTAGGATACGGTTCTCAAATGACCGTCCTTTTTCTAATCTAAATAAAAAGAAACAACAAACTAATAAAAATAAGCTACTTCTGAATTTGGTCCTTAAAACTGCAAGTGTTCATCATGGATTTGAGAAGAGTCGGTTGGCAAACTTCCTCGCTGAGCTGGGCTGCGAAAACCGAATCTATGAGAGCTGGCACTACTTTCTCGGCTGAGTTTATGACGCATTTCACAGTCATCCATTGACTGTGTGACTGTGTGGCTTGACTAAGTATGCCCAATAGCACTCCCAATTCAACCTGTTCAATGCCTGGATCGCTTTTCCCTTTTCCTGCGCCTTCTGTTTCCATTCTGCCTCTATTCATGACTTTTTTGGTAGGTATCCCGGGGTGGTTTTTGTGATTAAGTTGGCTCTGTTTAAATTTTCATTTACATAGTCTATAAGAACGCTCGCCTCTGTTGTCGCTGCCTCTACCGCCTGTTCTGCCTGCCTGATTTGATCGTCCCATTTGTTAAAGAGAAATTATTTATCGCTTTCGTTTATTCTGGGTGCATTTTCTCTCTTCCCTTCCTCTCCATCTTGCCAAGCTAGATACTCTGTCACTCGTTTGTCAACCTGGTCGTAGTCACTTCGCAAGTCTGTCACTTGATTGGTGAGATTGTCGCTCAGCTCGCAACAGTGACTCCACTGCGATATTTTACGTCCCAACTCTTCTTGTTGCTGCAGAAGTTGCTCATTTAAGCTAGTAGACTCTGAAACGAACTTGGCAAGCTTGGGCTCGTCCTTGTGTATTTCTTGTAAATCTTGCAACTGCTTTCCTTTTTCATCCAGGCTTTTCTGATAGCTTATCTGCATTTGCTGAAAGTCTTCTTGTAGTTTCTCGAGTTGTTTGGACGCTTCATTACTAGCATTGGCTTGTTGTAGCTATTGTTGTAGTAGCTATATTTGGTTTTCTTGCTCCCTCAACAGTTGTTGAACTTCCGACGCTTTGTCGATAGTCGCAGAAGCGTATGCTCCTGTGATTTGAGACAGCTTCGTGAGATTTTCTGTCGGGTTGTTGTTAGGGTCTTTCCATAAGACGTCTAAATGTTCAGCGTCCCGTGACAGCGTATTCTCCAGCTTTCTCTTTTTTCTTTGTCTCCTCACCACTGCTTTATGTTGGGGACTATAGAATACATCCAGTGGGGGAATTTCCTCTACACTAAGTAGAAGCTCAGAAGGTGAAGCGATATGATTGTGCTCCATTTCTGAGACACTACCGACCATGGTTGAAACCAGTTCTTGTGCTACCTTTGCATCGCTCACAGGTGTTCTTGGGACTTGCCCTTCAAGGCTGATTAGCTCGTTGAAGTTTTCCAATTCTTTATCGAGCTCTGTCGTGACGAGTGGCGATTTAATGATGGGAGGAGGGACTTCTCTTGGTGGGGAGGCGATAACTTGCAGTTGCGACATTGCACTCGACTGAGATGTATCTTTGGTTGTTTCTTGCCTTTTCCTTGGTCGCTTTCAGATTTTTTAGAACGTTCAGGTGTTCCTTGGGCAGCGTCAGATTTGGATTTGGAAGTACTGGCTAGCCTTCTTTCTCTGAATAACAAAAATCTTTGGAGGTCATCTGGGGATAACCTTGACTTAGCTTCTCGCAAAACTTCATGGAATGAACTTTTATTTTGAAACAAGTCGTCAAATAAATCTTTCTTTCCGGCGAACACTTTTATTCTGACACTTATAGTGAAATCATGGGCAACATTATTTAGGTCAAAAGGTTGAGCGGGGAATTTAAATAATTGTAGAGACGTCACATTCTCTACTTCGGAAAAAGCATGTCCTACATCAAACAATGAGAAGGCCCCACAAGCTACAGGAAACTGAGGCCATATGGTCTTCTTCTTGTCTTTTAGCTCTTTGGTTAGGCCGCCTTCTGAGCAAGTCTGATAGGAAATTTCCCTAGCCAAAAGCTTGTCGGGGACATACAGAGGTAGGACATGTGGAGGTACAGTGCTCCCAAACACTCTAATATAAGTGAACCATTCTTCCCCGAACCATCTCGCGACGGGGATAATGTCTATTTGCGCTTCGGGTGAGCACCTCGGGGGTTCTTCACCATACATCATCCTATATAGGGGTAAGATGAGACCGTGGCAAATCTGATAGAAGTGAGGGGCAAACTTTGAATCCCATAATACTTTGTGATAAACATGAATAGATGACGGGTCCTGGATAGTCCATTTCCAACCCATAGTTGGGAATTTAGATACATAGAAAATAGAATCCATAATGTAAGCAAACAGATAAAAAGGAGGATAGACCCTTTGTGACAAGGATCTCTTAGATCGGTAATTCATAACAGCAATGTATAGATTATCAAAAAATATTTTGGCCCAATCCACGAGATCGACGTTTGTGGCAGCGTCTATGAGTGGTAGCCATTCAGGCGAAAACTTATTTATGTCTGGCATCCCAAACAGCCTGCAAAGCATGGCCGCAGCAAAACAATATGGAGAGGTGAGGGAACCAGTGCTGTACATACCATTTTTGTCCCTTTTTAGCGGCTCCTCTCTTCTGGTCCATTCTTTAGTGGTTTCTGCCAGGTTTGGGTTTTCTGCTGCAAATTTCTTCACAAATTGTGTGTTGTAGGTCGTCTGAGGCTCAGGAAGATGATACATAAGCTTTAAGTCTTGCGCGGCGAATGATCCTATGAGCCCATGCCCTTAAGCCTTGAATTGTCTGCCTTGTAACTCTGCATTGTCAAGTATCCATCTGATCATATCTGTATACGGCAAAATCTTGGGTCTAGCTGCTATTTGGTGAATAAATGAACATGTCAGCTCTTCTAAGGATGCCTCGGAAGAGTTTTGTGATCCCGCGGCGCTATCAACCTTCATTACTCTAGGATTTTCCTCCTCCAGCAGCCTATACATGCCTTCCCAGGTCGAAATTCCTGCGTCCCTGTTGCATGCAATGTCTGTGTACAAGGGTGCCATCTCCTTTGCCTTTTCCTTCGTCTCGGAGCCTTGGGCTTTATGTTTCTTTCCCATTTGCTCTTGCGTTCGGCTTTTGAATCTTCTTATCTCTTAGTTCCTGCATATTACGAGCAAAGTGGAAATGACTGATTGAGAAAGGTGATGGGAGATTTTTAAATGCAATAGATATACCAAATATGCCACCTTACGTGAAATAATTCCTTAGCAAAGCATGCGTCTTTATTTCATTAAATAACTGACAAAATCCACTTACTATCATTAAAAGCGCATGATTTGGGGTCAGATTATGGTAAGTGGCTTTTCTTTGAATGGCGTGCCTAAAGGATTCGCGATTAAATGATTCATGATTTGCTTACGTTACATTGAAGATCGTGCCATCGCTATCGCAGACTGTGCCATCGCGGCGATCACAATATCACAGGTCGCAACATCGCGGGTCATAGGAGTTTGATGTTTGTTAAGTATTGCCATTTTATTTCTGCGATGTGGGATCTTGCGATCAGTGTTATCGCAGATCGGCAGATTTTGAGGTTTTTCCTTATGAACATTACTTACTGCGATGCGCCGTTAGGCTTAACGTAGGGGGGGCCTTGCGCATTAATGCAATTTTTTAAAGACCCTTACATTATCGTAGACTTAGGTTAAAAATATTCAAAAGACCGTTCTAAGACTACGATGGTAGCTTTATTTTGAAGAAGGAAAATTTGATTTTTCTCAAAATTAAACTAGGGGTCCCCATTCATTTAGCATTTTGGACAAATACTAAGATGAAAAAAGGGGGGGTTGTTGCTGGCCACAACAGGATGGTAGAGAAGGAGCAGTTCTGGATTGAGTTCATTCAAATGTATGTGGGCCCTTCTCTACAGCCTCCACCGTGAAGCAAAGGTACTTTGTTATTTTTATAGATGATTTTTCTCATAGATGTTGGATCTACTTCATGCAAAAGAATGATCAAACCTTCTTGAAGTTTTGTGAGTTCAAAGCTTTGGCAGAGAAAGAATCAGGGAGGAAAATAAAGGCCTTGCGGAGTGATAATGGTGGAGAGTATGTTTCCCGACAGTTTAAAGACTTATGTGCTTCAGAAGGAATTAAATAGGAACCCATAGTACCTCATAACCCACAATAGAATGGGGTGGTCGAAAGGAAGAATAGATCTATTATGGGAGCAGCTCGAGTGATGCTGCATGACCAAAGCCTACCACTTCATCTGTGGGTTGAGGCATGCAATACAACAGTGTATCTTTAGAATAGAAGTCCTCATCGTATTTTGGGGATGAAGACACCTATAGAGGCTTTTTCAGGGAAGTGGCCAGATGTGAATCACTTCCATATCTTTGGATCACTAGTTTACTGTCATGTGACCAAAGATGCTCGGAAGAAGCTAGACCCAACAGGTGAGTTGGGAATACTTGTGGGGTATACGGATACACCTTACAACTATGGGGTGTTTCTGCCTGCAAGTAAGAGGACAGTAGTGCGCAGGGATTTGAAGTTTCATGAGCAGCAAGCCATGCAAGAGTCACTTGAGAGGGAGCTCAAGTTGCATGGTGATGATGAGGAACTGTTATTTCCTAAGGAGGAGGAGCCTCACGATGATGCAGAGCAGCCGCATGCAAAGATTCCAATGGTGGAGATCACCACTACTGGAGAGTCTTCTAGAAAGGGGCAGAAACACTCTCGGGAAGCTGACAGATTGATGCAGGATGCGAGAGAGAATGTGGGGCAGCCATCCTCTCATTGCAGACAGAGGAGATCTCCCGATAGATACCCTGGCTACATGGCCCTGGTTGGGGAGTATGTAGCGATTGAGCCTTCTTCTTTTGAGGAGGCAGTGTAGTAGCTAGTTTGGATGGATGCGATGGTAGAGGAGTATGATTCTATCATGAGGAACAGTGTATGGGATGTTGATCCTAGACCGAGGGACAAGTCAGTGGTTACTTCCTAATGGCTTTACAACGTAAAGCAGGCAACTGATGACAATATTGAGAAACATTAGGCAATATTTGTTTCCCGTGGTTTCTCACAGGTTGAGGGGATTGACTATGATGAGACCTTTGCTCCTATTTTAAGGTACTCATCGATCAGACCAATTCTAGCACTATCAACACAGAAGGGTTGAAAGATCCATCAGATGGATGTGAAGACAGTTTTTCTCAATGGGGAGATTGAGGAAGAGGTATACATTGAGCAGCTCGAAAGATTTGAGACCTTCGATCATGAGCCACATGTGTGTCGGCTCAAGCGAGCATTGTATGGGCTGAAGCAAGCACCCCGTGCTTGGTATACTAGGATCGAAAGCTATTTCACCGGGTTGGGCTTCACCAAGAGTGAAGCAGATACGAATGTCTACCAAAGCATTGTAGATGGTAAGCTATTGATTATTGCAGATGATCTGATTTTGACAGGTGATGATGAGTTGATCAAGTCTTACAAGAAGGATCTTGCAAGAGAGTTTAAGATGAAGCACATGGACCTCATGCACTACTTTCTAGGCATGGAGGTGTGGCAGAGAGATGGGGAAGTATTTGTTTCTCAAGGCAATCATGCCAATGAGATACTAAGGTGCTTCCACATGGATATGTGCAAGCCCATGGAGACTCCTCTAGTAGGTAACTGGAGGAAAGAGGATGCTACTTCAGGTGAGGTAGTAGTTTCTATAGTTTATCGGCAGCTTGTGGGTTCACTCATGTGTCATGCGGAAAGAGTTATTTTTGCGGACAAACCTAACCTCCCTAGGAGTCTAGGACTCTCTAGTGACAAACAAACCAAACAAGAGTAATCCTTCTCTAAAAACACGTTATTCTATGAGAGATCAAGTGTTTTCCGATCTTACCTTAGGTCCAAACGCTTGTTGTAGCAGTCCAGCCTTGCTAATCCAGATGAGCTCCTCCTTCACTTTAAGACCTGCATACACTAACAAAGAAAACGATTACATAACACCTGAATATTTCATAAAACAAAGCATATTCATCACATAGACCAAGGAGTACATGAAATAATTCATTAACAACAAATCATTGAGAAGAATGGACTTATTTGTAATAAGGAAACAAAAAAGGAACCATTACAACCTGAGCCTTGGTGTTGTGCAAGCTCCTCCCAGGGTCCAACAAGAGATTTCCTCTACTTTGACAAGCTCACCCACTTCCAATATGGCAACAAGAAAGGATGGTAATCTCTCCTCACAAGTTAACAAAGGAAGTCCTAATTCAGCATTTACCCTTTGGAATGTTCTGCTTTCAACCTCCCCTCCTCTGGCCCAATGCCTGTATTTATAGTATTCTAGAGGAAGTTATTCAGTTCCAACATCAATGGGATACTCCCTCTT
>APFE031150932.1:0-17298 GCA_000404065.3 Pinus taeda
CAAGTTTGGCTGCATGCGAGGCTATATGGATGAGGAAGATCCTAGTTGGTTTGTTCGGTTCTCATTTGGATCCTACCGTGATTTACTGTGATAACCAGAGTTGCATTAAACTCTCGGCTAATCCTGTATTTCATGATAGATCTAAACATATTGACATCAGGTACCATCATATCAGAGATTGTGTGCAGCGGAGGATCATGTTACTTTCGTACATCCAACGGAGGATCAGGATGCTGAAATTTTGATGAAAGGCTCTCACCAGGAGCAAAATCGAGTACCACCGAGGCAGGATAGGGGTTGCTGATAATCCATATCTTGTCGAGAGGGAGTGTTGAGATTGCAACAAGATGATGGAGCTTAGTGAAAAGAGTCGCCTTCACTAAGTGGGCCCACGGGCAAATTATGGCGCAAAGTATATTTTTAGACATATGGATCATGTCTATGAGTTGTTTATGGATGACTGGTCAAGTTGGCAAAAATAGATGGACTTCTATTTTTAGACAACAACGGTGACACTGTCAAGTCTAATTATAGAGCAGTCAAATATTATTAGCTTATAATAATATTTAGACTATAAACTTTATCTTATTCTCTTGGAGCACTTCATTTTGAGCTATAGATGTGGCACATGCAGTTGTCAGAAGGAAATATGTTTTCTTTGTGGGTTAGTTGAGTTGTTGCATGCATGACTTTAGTGAGAACTCAATCAGTTGAGTTTGGTGGAGTTGATTGTGGAGTTGATGGAGTTGTGTTTAGTTTGACTTGGTTAAACTAGTTGTAATTAGTCTAACTGCAAATATACTAATGATGAGTTGTTAAACTAATTATTAACTCATAATGCAACTAAAGAATACATCAGTTAACTCAGTTGCATGTCAGTGCATGTTCAGTTCAACAGGGACAGATGTTAGAGGATCAGATTGCTAGCAGTTGTGACTATAGTTGTGCATGAGGATTTGCACAATCAATCGGATTGAGTTATGCCAATGAGAATTGGCCAATACCAAGTGAATATAGCCTCTGCTCAAGTGATTCCCAGTGTGAGTGATTCTTTTGAGGTAAATACGAGTTTGGTTCAACCATTCTCATCAATTCTTGAGCAGTTATTGAGCAGTGGAGACAGGCAAGCAGTGGAATAGATTTGGAGATCAGATTTGAGCTGTATTGTGTGTAACAGGTGGAGATAGTGCTGGATACTTGTGAGAAGTATTGACTGTTGTAATGTTACATGTTATCAATCATTAATATACAGATAGTGTGGAGTTTTCAGCTGTAAGGTTTCCCCGGGTTACTTACTGTGTTAATGTGTGCATGCTCTTGATGTTTTATTGTTATTGATGCTGCTATATTGATGATCAACGTAGAGGAGCTTGTGTATTGTGTATGTATTCCGCAATAGTACATGATCAGGATAATCTCCATTGAATATGTGTTTATTATTCAAAATTTCTACATGTCAATGATTTATTCATTAGATTCGAAAGTAAAATTTATTGTATAAGGATATTGAGTCTGGTTGGTTAAGAAAGAAGGGTGATCCTTGTTTCTATCTATTTAGAACTATGTAATATGACAATTGATCTTTAGAATGTCACTGATTGGTACAATTTGTGGTTCAGAGGTTTTATGATTCAATATCTTTAGAGGTATATGCAGGTTGGGATAAAGGAAGTAGCATATACACGCAAGTTGGCTTCATTGAAGTAGTGTATACATTCTGACACATGAGTTTTGAGGTTATAGTTGGTTCTAGTTGTTGATGTAGTGTTCTGGGTTCAGATCTGTGTACTGGTTATAATGATTTTTCTATTCCAGTTGTTTGGTTGAATTTGATTAAGTTTGAATGAATGAATGAATGGTTGATTCAGTTGTGTCAAAGGTTCAATAATTGTTTGATTTAGTATGTCAGAGGTTTCAGTGATTGATTGATTCAGTTATGGTTGATTCAGATATTAATGATTAGGTTTTAGTTATATCAAATATTGATGATTGAGTTTCAATGGTTGATTGAGGAAAATGTATTAGATGGATGTATTGTTGTGGTGATTTAGTTTTGAGAATCAATGTTACTGAGGAGTATCCAGTATGAAAATTTATGAAACATGGTCCCTGGAGGATATTGAGGGTTGGAGCCTTCAGTGAGGAAGTCGAAATTTCCTGCTAGTAGTGGCTATTGATTAGATCAGGGGGTTGGAGCTCCTTTCCAGTAGCAGATGGAGAACGAGTGAAGGTAGTAGCCTTCTGTAGGCCGATGCCTACATACTTGTAAACATATCGGCTAGTACAAGAGCTAGGGGTTGTAGCTCCCTTCCAGTAGAAGTTGGAGAACAAGAGAAGGTTGTAGCCTTCTGTAGGTGGGTGCTTGCATACTGGTATGAATCTGCATCAGTACAAGATTGTAAGAAAATTATTCTTTATATTAAAAGAAGATAGAGACAACAAAAATTGGTGGTTTTTCTCTCGCATTGGGTTTCCACCTTAAATCTTAGTGTTCATGCGTGTTGCTTATGCATGATGGTTTATTCTATTATTAATGCACATGGTTATTGTTTAATGTTTAATAAAGTACTGACGTGATGATTAAATATCAACATATGATGAATTAATTGAATCATAAGTTCATTGGATATATGCTGGTTTCCTTAAGAACAGTTGCGTGCACAACAATTTCCCTTCAGTGAAGTAGCTTATATAAATCTGACTATGGAAATGAAAAATTTATTGATTTGTAAATACTGATTCACCCCCCACCCCTCTTAGTATTATTCCCAACATCACCTTGATCCCCAATCTCTTCATTTAAGATGTCTCCCAACAATAGGCTAAGGAGGGTAGACCCTATGAAAATGGGATGAAGGGGAACTAGTTGGAAACCAACCAGTTCGGGACACACAATCAAGTGACCAAATACTTGTTTTAGATTAAGCAAGACTTATATGATTCGATTAGATTTAAAAAATTGATACCAGTGCCTTATGGAGTCAACTATCTTGCTAAGAAAATTAGGACCAACTAATTAATGAACAACTGCTTCTTAGATGAATAACTATGTTTATGAAATGCAGATCCCAAAACTAATGTGAGATGAAGGAATATTGGTTAACTTTAGTTAAATGCCTATCTAATTTTTAACCCTTCGATCCTTTCTATATTGAACTTGATTCCATAGTAAATGGCTGAGAGAATATAAGGTGAAGCACACTAAGGTGTGATGAACGATACCTCTTCTAAAAATCTAACATACCTGGCGCCTTTGACACTGTAGAGAGTTGCGGCTTTGATGAATGTAAGGTCACCATTTTAAGTACTATTAAAAGCAATATTCTCAAGAAAATGGGTGGGTACCTATCTTTCTATCGACCAAGCTTATGCTTGAAAGTAAATTTTAATTATGCAAGGCCAATCTAATGTGAAAATGCATGATATGATTATAAGATGGAGTAAGAATGAAGTTAAATTCAAGGATTGAAATCGCTTATTTCACGATATATTTCCAAGTTATATATCAAAGCCCTTAATCCCCAAAATGAATGTTCACTTCACTAGATTGAAATATAAACTTCTTAGCAATATGCTTGAAATATCATAATATAATTCCCAATTAAATCACAAGCTTATCGCTTCAATTTATCTAGATTCTTTCCAATGCAATTATAGAACAAAATCCTTTTCACAGTTCTTTAATATCAATGGAAATTATATAAATGCTAAAAAATACTCAGTTTAGGAAACAAAGGATATGCAACCTATCACAATTCCATGAAAGAGTACTTAATAATTACTTGAAAAATAAAAATAATTTAATATGAAATAAATATATAATAATTCAAGTAATTAAACCACGCTTAGAATTAATTAAATGATGAAAAATCTCAATAGATGTCAAGCATAAAAATGTTCAGAACCCTTATCAAGCAAAAGACTTAAGAAATTAAATTTCAAAAATTACTTACCATGCAAAATGATGAAATTCAAATGTTAAACACTTCAAACATTTTAGAATTAAAATGATTTTTCTTAAGTGCTCCAATCTAGAAAAAATTATTATTTTCCTATAGTCAAACTTTAGAGATAATTAAAAAAATCTAAATGTGCCTGGACTATAGAAGAAATTTAAATGTTTACCCCTCAAAGAATTTTGCTTTTAAGATTTAAAAATCCCAAACCCTTAACACAAAAAAAACCATAAAGAAGGAACTTTAGATTTAATAGTTTATATTATTCCCTTGGAGATTTTAATGTGATAAGTTTAATGAATGATGATTAAAATTTTAATATGGCAAATGATTAATTAAATTTTCGAAAAGCCACAATTTTTATTTTAATTTGAAATTTTAAAACTTTGAAAAATCAAAGCCACACTTAAAAAATTAAAATCGAAATTTTAAAATTTTCTTTTGTTTTTAAACAAAAAAAAGAAAAAAGAAAAATCAAAATAAAATGAAAGGCAAGCAATTTTTTTATTTTTTATTTTTTATTTTTTTTAAAAATCAAAGTCACACTTAAAAAAATTAAAATCAAAAAGCTTGGGATAACAAAGCAATTCAACAACAGTCCAAAGAAAGAAAACAAAGGGAAAATGATGCTAGGGTTTTCAAAGGTGGAAGAGAAAAATTGTATGGAGAAGAGAGAGAAGGGACGAGGGGAGGATGGAACACGTAGAGGAGAGGGCAGAGGCTTGGGCAGTGAAGGGAGAAGAACAAGGAGGAGGATCTACGAGTGTGAATGAGGGATGCGAATAAGGACGAGGGAAGACGCAGAGAGGGCCACAAATAGATAAGTTTGCAGGTCAAAGGAGCCACAAAGTAAGGAATGTCATAGTGGAATGACAATGCAAAGGAAAATAAGGGTTTACTCATTGGTTGAGGAAGCAACGAGAGGAAACACGGGTCGACGGGGGAACTAGAAGGGATGAAAAATAAGAGAAGGAAAGTTCAGGGTGGGAGGATCTTAATAACTCAGACAATGAGGGGAAGAAGGAAATGCAAGCTGAGGGAAAGGAAAACGCAGCAGGAGAGGAGGGAAATTGTAGAGGAAAAAGAGAAGTAAATGATTTGAGGGAGAAGGGAAAGAAAAAAGGTAAAGGGTTACGCCCAAAACCTCAATTTGTTTTTTGCCAAGAACTTTTATTTAAAAATCTCAGAAATTTTATGAACAAGCATAGATTTAAATTTTTTTCATGCACAAAAAATATTTTTGAGATAAGATCTTTCCCTCAGGAACTAGATCTGTCTCAGATCTTGAAAAATTTCTTAAAAAAAACCTTTAGATCAACACTTGTAAAATGGAAAATAAAAATAATACCCAGATCCAGATACATACAAAAAACTAAACAAAACCCTAGAAACCCAAGCTAAAATTTTCAGATCTATACAAAGTATTTATAGATCAATGCACAAGATTTGTGGATCTATAAGATCTGGGGAGTATGAGTCCAAATCTACTCCCATATATTAAGATATAAGGCTCTTACTAGTTACAAAATATTTAAAAGAGAAATTTTGGTTTTTTAGAGAGGTACTTGCCCAAAAACACCCTGCAAAAAAATTAATCATTAGATAAATCTTGAAGCTTATATGAGGTAAGCTCTTCAAAAAAATGTGTTGAGAGTTGGCTGGTCCAATTGAGGACTCTCCCTAAATGCTCAATGGAAACCTGAGAGATCTTCTGCAAGCACTAGATCAACCATTAAATCAGGTAGAGAAATCGAATAACAATAAAATTATGAAGAACTAGAGATACCTGCTAATTCAATCAAAATTAAAAATGTTATCCCAGATCCAACAAGTTGAATAAGATACTTATATTCATATTATTCTAAGAGAGCTATTGATTGATAGTTTTCACATAATACTAAGAAAAAATTAAAAAATGTTACCATAAATTCACGAGGAGGAACACCACCACAAGTTGAAACCCCAAAGCCTTTTGCATTTATTCCAAAAAATATACAAGAGAGCTTGAGAGCTTAGTACACAATTCAAAGATCGGATGAAAAAATAAACTGATACTGACCTCTAATTTATAGATAAATTCTCCAATGGCTAGTTGGCTTGGTCCCTGCCAAATTAATCTCGACTGTTCATAAATGTTTAATTAACCTTTAATCATCACTATTGAAACTATTTCTTTTTTGAGGAAAAATCAACTCTTTCGTTTAATTAATTTTCAAGTAACTCAAAATTAATTATTTTGAGTTAATTTACTCAAAAAATTGACTTTGACTTAACCACCAAGGCCCAAGGGTCAAAACATTCTTGATTTCTTCAATATTCCTTTGGCCGGGGACCTCCAAAAGTTAACTTCTTTAAAGCCCACGAATTTCACCTTTGAATAATTTAATTTTACCTAGGACACAAAATTAATTAAATTTCTGACTTCGGATTTTTAATTTAATTTGGTCAAAAAATTTAATTAATTGACTTATGAGGGGATTAATTAATTTTCCAACCCTCTAGTACTTAGCCATGGTGTCTAATTATGAGGTACCATGCACTAAATATTTTTAAAATCGAGATTTTACATTTTAATACATGAAGGGGGAAAACGAGTTCGTTATAGACCCTAAACAAATATCCATTTCTGCGACACAATATAATCCAATAGACCGATTGATTTGTGATAAAATAATCTAACCAATTCACTAGGATTATTCCGAAATCAATTTTACATAGACTCGTTCTAAAACATTAGGACTTGCCTAAGATCTTAGCGACAAAATCCACTTTATCTTTGGGGTAAGAGTGGAGGGAAAAAATCTGTCGACCATTTGTGTCTAGAGACACACATGAATTAGTGAGACAAAAAACCTCCTAGAATGGAGATAGTCACCAAAACCATAGGTTTACCTAGGATGTTACATACAAATGCAGTCATATTAAGATTATTTACATTTTATATATGCATAATGAGCTGACATATTCATAAAACGTCCGACTGATGTTGAAGTATGAATGGCATGGACACTCGAACATGATGGATCCCTTTTGTGAAAAAAGGGATGTACTGCTATGGGGTCGTTGACACGAAGTTGTCAACAAGCTACATATCTCCCAATATTGCATTGGGATCCAAAAAATTCATTATTTTCAGAGTGAGGTTGTGCATATAAAATTCAACCAATTTTTCTTTGTCTTCCATCTTAGCTTGGCTACAAAATTAAATGAACTGTTTGTAATCCTGAAAGGGCATGGATCCTTGTTGTTCTAAGGTTTTGATTTGCAATTGAAACCACTATTATTTGAGAAAGTGGGCGTAAGACTTTCATGGTTGCTTTCATTGTAATGCTTCCATGGGGAGACATTCCATGGTGGCAAGTTGTTTTTCTTTCTCTTGCAACCTCTCTTTCAACCTCATGTTTTCTACATGTAGTTGTTATTTCATTATGGACTCTCTCATTCTTAGCTCACTTAATTCTTTGGTCATTTCAATGAAATTTTCTTCCATGAGGCCTACATATTATAGCTTCTTAGATTTAACAATTTTCATCCCACTGTGGGTTCTCCCTCTTTCTATATATAGCTCATAAAGGAGCGGGCTGCAAATTGTTTAGGGATAATCCTCCCTCCTTCAATGAATTTGTAGTAGGAGCTCAAGCTAGGTTTTGGACTAGGTTCTTGGAGCTCTTGTAGGTCTTTTCCAATAGTTTTTGAGGTGGTGACTATGTATTCTGAATCTTTCTTGGGATCTTGTAGCTTCCCCTATTATGCCTATAGAAAACTCTGCCCCTCCTGTAGCAAACCCTATCTCTTATGTATCTTCTCTTTTTCCTCTTCCTCAAATGAAAATTGTGTCCTTGGCTTCTTGAAGGTGACATACCTAGTGGTAGGCCTACTCATAGGTGCTATGGGTGACTTGTTTTTGGTTCTAGGTGGAGTGACCTCCTCAATTTTTCACTCATTGGATCCTATTTCTTCCTGTTTGCTTGGCGACTCATTACTAATTATAGGAACCCTTGTAGGAGTTTGTGGCTTTCCTTGTATAATTCTAGTACTCTTCATGGTTTTGAAATACATATGACTTGGTCTTGATTACTTCCTTTTGGGCTTGATAGGAGTGCCCAATGTAGCTAAGGTTGCATCCAATTCCTATTCAATGACTTCTGTTCCTTGGGGTGAAGTCTTCTCAAGTCTTATTCTTTCTTCTCCTTTCTCCTCCTCCTCTTCTCCTTTCATCTCCGCTTCTCCTTCCTCTGTCTCTGCTGCCTCTTTCTCTTCTGCCTTTGTTTCCTCTTCTTCTGTTCTTGCTGCCACTTTCTATTCTATCTTTACCCCTTCTTCTTCCTCTGTTTTCCCCTCTCTTCCTTCAACATTAGAGGTAGGGGTTTCTCTTGGTGTGAGGGCTTGTGTTTCTATGAGAGTCTCCCTATCCATGTCCATAAATTTTTTCCATAGGAGCAGGATTGTTAAATGGTTCAGAGCATCTACCACTATCAATTTGATGAGACCATGGTGAGCTAAATGCTGATGTTTTCCTTCCATTACCTTCTAAATCATCTTTATGATTGACTGCAAAAGAAAATGAGGGACACAAAGTCTTTGAGAAAGGGGTAAGTCTGCCTTGAATATCGACTCTTGGAGAAACCTGAAGTGGTAGACATAAAATACACTTAATCTCCCTTCACAAGATATGTATTTAAGGATATGGTAGGCTACCTCATCCCAAGGGTAAGGACGCATTTCTCTCCTCACTCAATTCTTGTCTTCTACAGGCTTCTCTTTTTAAAGAAAGAAGTTTTTCCTAGCTGTGACACTTACTTGCGTGTCTCCTTTACTCCATCTCATTCTTAGAGGCAAGGTGGTTACTTTGATGATAGTTTTTGGACTAAGAAGAATGACCAACCCTCTGAAAATAGTTGTGGCAGTGTCTTCCCCTTGAGAGTGTAATGTTGTGGAAAATTCATAGGAAAGGTCATCATCATACCCCTTTAGTAGCTCAAAGAAACCCAACCACTGGTGGTTTCTAAAGATGTCAACTACATGAGGGTGTTGGTGAATTCTCCTAGTATCCGAGGGTTCCCTTATGATAAATCCTCCCCCCATTTTTCTCTATTACTCCCTGATGTTATGTAAGTGTGGTGTTCTCTAATTTCTTAAGGTTGTGAAAGAAACCCAGAGGTAACCACATAAACACTTTTAAGCTTAAAAGTTAGCCCTTCTAAACTCAGAGAGGCATCTCTTTATTGGATTTATATTTTTTGTTTTGAGATTTTAGGCTAGATATTAGGTTTAGAGTTTTGTTTTTGAAATGTTTGGTTGAAATTGCAAGGAAAGGCCATTGGAAAATGGATTCAAATTCTTAAAGTTATTGAAAACAGAAATATCAAAAAAGATTGAAACATGGCAAGGTAGGCAGGCTATTTAGTTCTTTGAAGCTTTGTGGAGTGAGAGGGAGGAATAGATTAAGATTCCATTAGACATAGAGCATTTTAACATGAATTCTATATTTAACTTCAATTTGAAAACATATAAATTACTTAAAAGCCAAGACAGAGTGTCATTAAACAAATTCAACCCTTCTTCTTCTTTCAAATAATTCAGATAAGAAAATATATGAAGAAAGAGATATAACCAGTTTACAAAAGGAAAGACATCACTAATTAGCTTGACACATGAATCCTGGAACAATCTTCTATATTAATGAAATGATCACTTTCAGCTCAGTGAACAACTTTACATCAAAATGTGCTTTCTTGATACAAGTCTCAACATTTGTACTTCGATTTGTGAAGTACTTATACAAAAATTATCAAAAAACATCTTGAGTGAAAATAACAATTTTTTTATACAAAATATCTAAACTGATTACAAGAATAGTACAAAAAAGTAAGCAGTTCAAACTGCTGTAGCGCTTTGTCGCTATCCTTAAGGATTGCTGGTGATGACTCAGCCTGAAGATGTCCTGCCTTGTTGTTGAAAGTGAAAAAATGTTTTATCCAAGTAACTCGCACAATGTGTCCCATCTGTCTTCACTTGGGGTGGAGAATTTGACTAGTTTCCTGTAAGTTTTATCTACCTTGGTAAACTTTTGAAATGAAGGCTTGATAATGAACAAGTGCTTTATATCATGTTTGATAAGCAGATCAAAATCTAAACCTTCCATGAAGGCTTTCCCCGTGATACTTCCTTTGATGGTAGAAAACTTTGACTTATCTCTTGCTATAGTATATAATTTCCAGAGATAAGCTTCTAAATTAACAAGTTTTTCTCCAATCCCTATCAAACCTGGTAGTCCCTTTTGATTTAGTATATTAAATTTTCTATGGAACTTCTGAATGCTAGACTCCATAATGTGACACTTGTTCTCTAATTGCAGCATAAGGTTACTTTTTGTAAGGACACTCCTCACCTCCAGAATTGTCTCTGTCCTATCTACAACTTCCAACTCTTCCAATTCTTCCTTGGTCTTCGAATTTAAAATTATGATCAAAGCAGTGGCCTCCCCTGGTTTCTACCCTAAATCTACTTTTACCTCTTCAATTACTTCTTTGGACCTCTGTATTAACTTCTCTTGCTAAAAAATAATCTGAGTAGAGGGCCATATTTCAGTTTTGGCCTCATTTATTTCTACCCATATACTTTCTTTTGCCTGTACCAATGTTTGTGCCATTGCTGATTGATTTTTCAATTGTTCAATCTTTTGTGTTAATTTATGAGTTTTCTGCAACTCAGCCAAGTATACATTGTCAACTTTTAGTTTATGCTCCTGAAGGTTTTTCAGCTGAGTTTTCAGCTTCTCAATTTCCTGTCCTCTGATTGATAGGTCATCCATTACCTTGATAAGTTCCTCTGAAGAATCTATAGATTTCCCCTTAGTAATGTTTGCTGAAGTGGATACCCCTGTTGCTGATGTAGATATAATGGGAATTTCCGTCAGTGGAATAACTACCAAATGTATTTTATTTAACAAGTTTAATCACGCTTAAAAAATGTGATTAAAATAACTAATACAACTTATCTAATTCTGATGTGGAATTTTAACTGGCGGCACATTATTCAAACTTTCTAAAGGCATTTTGCATGCATATTTTTTTGTTTTTGAAATGCAGTGGCATTTAGACTTGCTCACTTATTTTTGGGGTATTTTCATTTTTTATTTTTCATTTTTCATTTCTTTTGCTTTTCACATATATATTTTTTCTTTCTTTTGTATCCCCTTTCCTTTTTTCTTCTATTTTTGTCTATTTTTTCTTTGGAAATCATTTGCATAATGAAACATTACTTACAACAATCACAATCACGAAAATTCACAGATAATCAATTTATGATCCTATAATTTATAGGACCCTAACAATGGCTCCAATGGGGATGACATCCTCCTTGTGAGATGTTAAGAACACAGTACATCAGTAGCCTTCATCCATTGGGCAAGTTGTCTTTATTCTGTACTTGAACTGATTTACCTATTGTTATTCATAAATATGGGCAACAAATTATAAGAAACTTAAGGCCTTCTCTCTAGGCTTCAACTCTTGATGTGAGCCACCCTCACTCTTACAACAAAATAGTAAAACAATACTTACAATGATCGTAGATGAAACTAATCTATTTTGGACGAAAGTAATGTTTGAGTAGTCTGCCATTGACAGATCCACCTGGCAATCCTTCTCTAGTCAAGTCTTTTAATAAAAATGCATTGTTACCTCGTGAATGGCCCTTTCCACAAACTATCGAATTTACCATGCTTGCCTTTGTCTTCATTCCTTGAGTCCCATTTTAATACCTGGTCATCTATTTGGAAGTCATCTAACATAGTTACCGATCAAACAGGAACTATTACCTCAAAACGGGTACTTTAGCCCAAAAACCCTCAAAAAACATGAAAAAATAGGTTGAAAATGAAAAGTGTTGATGCTGGAATAAGAATTTTTTTTGGTACATTTTCAACATTTTTTAAAAATGGCAATAAAAACCAAATTTTGTGTGCAGAAAATAGCTTGAAAAAAAAAACACTGATGCTGGAATAACGTTTTTGTTTTGTTTTTGTTTTTGTTTTTGCTTTTGCTTTTGTTTTGTTTTGTTTTTTGTTTTTTATTTTAGGGTTAATTTTAAACATTTTTTAATAATGACGTTAAAAATAAAATATCATGACTCCAAAAATATTTAAATTTCCAACAATTTTCAAGCATGAGCTTCAGAAAAAAAACTTATAATTGTTTTCAACGATAGCATTAAAGATAAAATATCATGACACTCAAGAAAACATTAAAATCTTGACAAATTTTCAACCAAGGAATTAAAACCAAAGATTATGGCTACAAAAAATCTTAAGTTTTCAAAATATTCCAAATATGACATTATGGAAAAATTTTATGTCAAAAAACCTTAAAAACTTGACACTTGAATGAAAGAGTTATTATACCAAGAGTAATTTATTTTTTAAATGCTAAATATATAGCAATTTTAAAATCTTAGCATAAGACAACTTGATACATTGCAACAAAAATTTAAAAATCAACCATCAAATTGGCATGTAGTATAGGTGAACTCGAACCATTGTAATCGAAACTTAGAGACCAACCATGAAATTGAAAAATTGTGGATACAAACTCGATTCATTACAACGAAAAATTTAAAATCAACTACCAAATTACAAATAATGGGATCGATTAGTTAGACGAGCATCCACACGGACCCTGCAATATATATATATATAATATAATATTATATTATATATAATTATGGAAAAATACAAAAGAAAAAAATTCAAATATGAAAAAAAAAAAAAAACAATGAAAACCAAAAATAATAAAAGAAAAAAAAATTCAAAATATTTGAAAAAAACAAAACATAAATAAAAAACAAAAATTTAAAAAAGTAATAAAAATAATAAACCTAAAAATAAAAATAAAAAACATGACAAAAAAAAAACACACACACACACACAACAACTACAGCTACTGCGACTTTTAACTTAAAAAATCCAAATAAAATAAAACAATAATAACAAAAAAATAACAAATTAAAAAAAAGCAAGAAAAAAAAGAAAAAAAATTAAAAATTAAAATAAAAAAAATAGAAAAATTAAACATTAAAATAACCATTTTTTTTAATTAAAAATAAATTATTATCATAAAAATCATTTATAAAAATAAATAAAAAAATTGGAAAAAGGGCCTTAGGTGGTAGGGGCTGATTTTGTGAATAGGCCCCTATTACTGAAGGGCCTATTGGGCCACGGAGGTGGGCGGGGAGGGAGCTACAAGCCACCCGGGACCTATTGGGCCACGAAGGTGGGCGAGGAGGGAGGTGTGAGCCATCTAGGGCTTGTTGGGCCGCAGGAGGTGGCAGGGGGGAGAGATGTTAGCCAACCAGGACATGTTCGGCCGCTGCGGTGGGTGGGGAGGCAGCTACGAAGTAGCTCCACACCCATCCCCACAACCCAACAAGCCCTGTGGTGGTAGGGGCTGATTCCCAGAATCGACCCATGCCACCCTAGGGCTTTTTTTTTTTTTTTTTTTTTTTTTTTCTTTTTTTTTTTCCAGTTTTTTTTTGTTTTTGGTTTTTTAATTTGAATTTGAATTTAAAATTTTTATTGTTTTTTAAATGATTTTATCCATACATGTTTTATTTAATTTTTTATTATTTAATTATTCTAATGTTTTTTTTATTTTTCCATTTTTATTATCATTTTTTAAATTAATTTTTGTTTTATTTTATTTTATTTTTGTAACAAAATTTGTTTTTTTTATTTATACTTTGTTAATTTTATTTTTTTCTTGAATCATGATGTATTTTTGAAATATTTTCCATTTTTTTAACTCTTATTTTTGTTTAAATTTTTCAATTTTATAAGTAAATTTTGATTTTCTTTTACATTTTATAGTTATTTTTTGTCATTTTTATATATTTGATTTTTTTTATCATGTTTTTTTTTTTATTTTTTTTACTTTATGTTTTATTCTTTTTGGTTGATAAGTAGGTGAATCCTGAAAATCACTCTTACCCTATGGCTGAGAGGCCACGACTTAGGGGTGTCTAAGCCATCAAAGTCACCTGAGGATTGCACCCGGCCTGAGCTGCACCAGCGGAAAACATGCTAGATTTTTTGGTGTCGAGAAGACTAGAACCGGTGATCTTTGCTTACAAAGCACCTTAACAATGCGCTCCTTCACCCACTATTCTAAATCTCTTTGATTTTATTTTATGTTTTATTACTTGTTATTTATTTATTTTTTAATTTGTGTTTTTATCTTTTCAATATTTGTTTTTTTTTTTTTTTTTTTTTTTTTGTTTTTTTTTTTTTTTTTTTTTTTAATATTTATTTTTTATTTTTATCTTTTGTTATTATTTTTGTGTCCTTTTTTTGTTGTTTTATTTTATTTTTTATTTTTTATAAAATTAATTTGTTGTTTTGTTTTACATTTTGTTTGTTTGTTTTCTTTCTTTTTTATATTTGATTAGATTATTTATTTAAATTTATTTATTTAATTTTTTTATAACATGAAAATCACCAACATTAAAAAAATATCTACATTTAACACATTAGAAAATTTAAAGTGTAAAAAATAAGCCCTCTAAACAAAAAGGGTTGATATTGCATCAACGCTTTTCAAAATCAAGATGAAAATTACTAACAAAAAAAACGTTTAGACTTGATACAAAAAAAAAATTGAAGTGTAAAAAATAAGCCTTCTAAAAAATGTGTTGATGTTGCATCAACACTTTTCAAAATCAGCATGAAAATCACTAACATTTAAAAAAAAATGTTCATACTTGATACATAAGAAAATTTAAAGTGCCAAAAATATGCTCCAAAAAAATGTGTATTCTCAATCACCACTTTTCAAAATCGAGTGATTTTTTGCTACCTCAAAAAAGCGGGTAATAGGTAATTTTTTCGTTTGATCGGTAACTATGTTATCTGCGTTTGTCCTCTTATCATGGATCTTTTTAATTTTATCCCGAATGAGTTAAGTCTTATTGTAGACCTCCTCCTTGGATTTCTACAACTGTATGGTCTGATTGATCCTTCTTTGCAAATCATATGTTTCTACTCGTGCTTCCTGCAATAGCTTTAGCACAGGGATTCCCAGAGATGTAGGAAAGATTGCATGTACTCCATATACTAATTGAAATGGAGATATCCCAATAGATTTATTTATGCTAATTCTATCAGCCCACAGGGCATTAATCAACTTCTTATGCCAAGTTTTTTTATTTTCCTACAACAATTCCTTTTTAATGTTAACTAGACTTTCGTTAAAAGACACAACTAACCCATTCCCTTGTGGATAATAGGCAGTAGAGTGCCCTAATTTTATGTGGTATTTTTTGCAAAAATCAACCATTTTCTTTGATTTAAAGGCAACAACATTATCAGTGATAATCTTATGTGGACATCCAAACGTAGATAGAATTTTACCTTCTAAAAATTGAATGATTATAGTGTCTGTGGCTTGTCTGGTTGGAACAGCCTTAATCCATTTATTAAAGTAGTCAGTGGCTGTCAAGATCCATCTAGGTTAACTTGAGGAAATTGCGTGGATTTCACCATACCCCATTGTTGAAAAGGAACTGTAACTGAAGTGGTTTTCAATGGTAAAGGCAAAAGCTTTCTCTTGCCTTCAAAAAATTGGCACTAGTGGTAAGTGGTGACTTTCATATGCACATCTGCAAACAAGGTAGGCCAGTAAAAACCAACCTTGAGGATTTTGTTGGCTATGGTCTTCTAGTACAAATAGCCTCCACAGTTTCCTTGATGAAAATCTTCCATGACCCTGTTTGCTTCATCTTTCAACAAAAAATTTAACAAAATACCTCCAACATCTTTCCAATATACAATTTGATCTAAAGTACAGAATTTCATAGCTTTCATTTTCAAAAACCTAGATTTTGTCTTTGTTAAACCAGGAGGAGATTGTAAATTTTGTAACAAAAAAATAATTTATGCATACCATGGAGAGGTAGCAAAGACCTCTGATACCTATAGAGTCGCCAAATTTTCCTGTTCATTAAGTGAAACTATAAAATTTATATCTAGTGCATGAAAGTTGGACTCAGCCATTATCTTAACCAATCACTAACCTTTGATAAGCTTGGTAGGTATGATCTCAATGCCATATTCTAGGATGACTACAATCCATTTTCCTCTCCTACCATCTGTGTTAGTTTGTGTCAAAATATCTTTTACAACAACGCTTGGGACAAATGCAATGATATGAGAATGTAGGATGTAAAATCTAAATTCTTTTAGTGCCTTCGCCAAAGAAAAGTCTTGTTTTTCCATGATGTTATACTTTAATGAGGCATCCTTTAAAGCTCTGTTGAAAAAAGCTATGGGCTGTTCATATCCTTTATTGTTTTTCTTCAACAAACCAGTTGCAATAGTATGCTCAAATGCAAAATAAAAAATCATAAAATCCTTTGTAAAGTCAGGGCTTATCAAAACAAGAGCAACGGTTAAAGCTAATTTCACTTCACTAAAAGTTTCCTTGGCTTCAGTATTCCATTTTATTTCAATATATTTCTTTAGCATGTTTGTAACAGATCTGAATATTTCGGCCATGTTAGGAATAAATCTTTTGAGAAAATTTATCCTACCAATGAAAGATTGAACTTCTTTCTTGTTTATGGGAGGGTCAATTTTTAGTATGGCTTTGACTCTGCTAGGATCTATCCTGATACCTTCTTTTGAAATGATATGACCTAAAAGTTTTCCCTCCTCTAAACCAAAAATAATTTTCTTACGGTTTAAGGAGATAACATATTTTCTGCATTTTTCAAAAACTTTTCTTAGGTGTAACAATGTTCTTCATTTGTCATTGAAAACACAGTTATATCATCTAGGTAAATTACAAGGAATCTATCTATTTCATCAACAAATGCTATGTCCATTGCTCTTTGGAAAGTGGCCCCAACATTCATAAGGCCAAACGACATTTTTACATACATAAACGTCCCCCAAGGAATAGTAGATGTTGTTTTGTGTTGATCATCAGGATGAACCAAAACCTAGTTGTTTCTTGAGAAACCATCCAACAAAGATATTTTGTTGGAGCCAACTACCTTTTGTAAGATGTGATCCATTTTTGGCAAAGAGTAGTTGTCCTTAAGAGATACCTTGTTTAGATTTGTAAAATCCACACAGAGCCTAATTTAGCATGTTTTCTTTATGGTAGATACTAGATTAGAGACCCATTTCGAAAATCTGAGGGCTACAATGATCTTTGCATCAAAAAGTTTTTTGACTTCCTTTTCTATCAAAGGTAATAATATTGGATTCATTCTCCTCAATTTCTGTTTGACAAGATTTTGATATTCTTTGATGGGAATGGTTTGTTGTATGATACTAGTATCA
>APFE031150935.1:0-25179 GCA_000404065.3 Pinus taeda
ACTTTGGATAATTTTGTTTTGCCTACTTTTGGTATACTTATGAATAAATGAAACTTCATAAATAATTTTCATTTTTATTTGAAAACCATGTTTGGTAAACTATGAAAATTGTTTTCATATCCCCTTTTTACTTCTGTAGAAATTTTGGATAAGAAATTATCCAAATTTTCTCTTCACATGCATTCTCCTCTTTATAATTCCTTTTCTACTTTTTTCCCCAAGGAAAAATTGTAATTTTCATTACGTTAAATATTGAAAATTACATATTATAGATGTTGCATATAACACAAACTTTAAAACTGGTAGCCTAGATAGAACTATTGAGAGTATACATAAACCATAACAAGGTATTGTGATATTCGTATACAATAACAAAAATGTGCATATATTGGTCTATAAACCAGTGCAAAAATGCAAAGTAGATACTATGAGGTATCCATCGAAGATTTGTGTATCATTAGGGCATAAGTGCTCCCTGTGGATGTTTCTCCATGAAAGGCCTACAATAATACTAGTAAAAATCATGTCCATGATGTTCCTATTTCATCCAACTACCAGGATGTTGTTGCACAACTTCTTTGGAAAGGCCGTCAAAAAGTTGGTTCCTCTCCCTACAGATGTCGACAATAAATATAGTAAAAACATGATTTAATAGCGTAGATTTATTCCAATAAATTTATGAGTGTGTGCACGTGACATTCAACCTATAGATAGAACCAATTGATAACAAGTTTGGAATCGCAAAAAATCTGAAGTTGCCAACATTCCTTCTCAAAAGAAAAAATAAGGAGTCTGAGGTTGTTGAGTTTAGAATAATTGTTTGTGCCTCTCCCTAAACCATACTTATTTTGTAATAATTGTCATCACTAAGATATAAGATGGCCCCACTGCCACAACCTTGTTGTTGAGATGCACCATCAATATAGTCCCATGGTATAGATTTATCAATGGTTCTAGCAATGATATTTTGGCTTTGTTGCTTGGTGTCATCATCTGGGATCATATTATACAGAGCCATCATATGGGATATTGATAGTTGCCAATTGGGTACCTTGTCTTGGAAAATGAGTTTATTTCGAGCAATCCATGTACTCTAACCTACTAGGGGGGGAAGGTTACGAAGCTTTGTAGGGTGGACCTGATTCACTAGTATTCCTAAGCGTGCCCATCTATATGGAATTGCCAATTCCTTTTCTACTTATATCCATATCATAAAACATTTATTTCTCTGGTCCATAATATTTTATTTTCACCTTTGTAAAATCATTCCACAAGGAGAAAACATTTCTTTATAGCATTTGAAAATCCATGGTTTGTATTAAGATGCACCTCTGGAACATGTATCCTTATTTTACCTACACAAAAATATATTTCAATTGTTGGCCTAGCCTCCTCTTACCTCAATCTTTCACCCATAAGCTCATTTTAGAAAAATTGAACTATAAAAATATTCTGTGTTATCCCTTCGATACAAACTTTATAATTATTTAAATTTTCTAACACCATACCTCATAGACATTTTCACCTTACATGAAATGAAGACACATGTAAAAAGTGGTAAAATAAAACAAATTTGGAGAGGGTAGGGTAGGTTAAAGGTTGGATAGGCAGGCACCACAAACCATCGATTTATTACTTCACACATCTCTAGGTATTGTATACTATTTTGTTTTAATGTGTGAAATGTGAGGTGGGGACATAGGTTGGGATGGACAAAAATAATACTTTTTTAATACTTTGAATATGGAATAATGGGATAAATAAATAAGATAAATAGTAAAGTAAAATATAATAATTTTAACGTGGGATTATGGTAAAAGTGGAAAATGGATGAATAAATAAAAATAATGGTAGGATATAGTAAAATATATAAAAAAAAATACGGGGATATGATAATAAGGGTTAAAAGTGAATGGAGTGATGGGTAAAACAAAAGTGGGAATAAAAATATTATTTCTGGAAGAAATATAATATTTGGAAATAGGTAGAAAGGGACCGATGAATTTAGATAAAAATTAAAGCTAGATATAGGTTTTGGGATAGGCATGCTTGGATTTAAGGCTAGAAATGAAAATGGATATTCACCAATTTTGACTCATGGAGGGCATGAATATTTTGGAAGACTAATTAAGTTAAGGCTTTAGGTGATGGTATCTTGATGGAAATATAGATATATATAGATACCTTAAAATTTAGCCAAGAAATCACTCAGCAGACTTTGAAAATTTTTGTAGCTTTTAAAGGTGTAAGAAAAAGTTACAACAAACTCAATGCTCATTTAAGCATGTTGGAGGGAACTAAAATCAAATATTCACAACTAAATATACAATAAGGCAAATGGAAAAACAACACAAGAAAACAACAAATTTAACATAAGAGAGAACATTTTCAATACCAATCACAAAATTCAATAGAAAACTCAATGAGAGAAAACAAAAGAAGGAAAATGAGAATTTAAGAGTGAGAGAGCATGTCGTCATATTGTAGTTGGAGTTAATAAATGTCTCACAAAAGAAGATGATTCATCTTTATGGTGAAAATACAAGTTGTATGTGGAAGTGTGTAGATCTTAAAATAGTTCACCACAAAATAACTCTATGGATGAGCCATTGATTGTTATATATAATAGATGGTTTTGCAGACTCATTTTGTATATAATTGAATAGATACACTAGTTTTTAAATCTTTAATTGTAGAGGAATTATGGGAAATTTCTTACCGAGCTACAATTTTCCTCCTTTTGAATGATAAAATATGAAAACATGTTATGCTAGGGATAAACTCTTTCCTATAGCTTATTTCCCACCCTCCATGGTGAAATCCAAACAAAATAACTCTACAAAATAATAGAAATTCCTTCACAATATGCATGTTACAAGCCTTCTTTGACATTGGTGCTTAAACTCTTAATTGGTCTATAATCATTCCCAACGTCATGAAATTAAGCTCCACCAAATTCATATTCTTCTTGCTATGGTGATGCAAAATCTAGATTTATAGAGACAAAACAAAATATTTTAACATTTAAAAAAAATAACTTTCCTAAAAAGAAAAGATACTCGTTTGAGGAAAGTCACACAAAATATTGGTCTTAGAGTATGTTTCCTTATATTCACGGAAGATGAAATATGATCCAAGCAACAAAAAAAAAATTGGGGCATTTGATAGGAGTGAGAGCCTACCCCTTCACTGACCACTAGTAGGTTATTTGAGGTGGTGTATTTTTCTTTGAATAATGGTGATGATTTAGCTCATATTTGTGGATATAACTATTGATGGTTGTTGAAGTCTGAAATTGTTTTCTTTTTTACTATCCTTTTTCTCTCTCCTTGATCTTTTGTGACTATTTTATAGCAGTTTCAACCTAATCAAGATCGTCTTAGATTTATTCAAGCATATAAAAGGTATTAATCATTCATGTTTTAGAGTCTATTAGTTCTTTGTGAACTATAATGAAAACATATTTACAACTACAGAATTTTGATCGTTTCATAGCTAATATTGGATTATGCAACCATATCCATGGTTAGAGAGGTTTCAATGCACCAATGAGGAAATGAAAGGTACCTGTAGATGAAAAATGTTTCCCACATCGATATCCACTTATCCGCATGATCTGGAAAGTTATAGAGATCAAAATATCTAAGAGTGAAACCTAAAGTCAAACTCAAGTTATGATGATGCAACAATCAAACGAAGATCAGCAGAAGATCATGGCGAGATCAAGCAAGCATGGAGAAGACTTGCTCGACTGAGAAGAAATTTTCGATAAGGATCCCTCATGATTTTCTCTTCTAGTAGAGAATCATGAAGATATAGAGTTTTGATTTAATTTTACTTCTTAGATGGAAGATTAGTTTAATTGCTTATCGACATAGAACTCTTAGAACTGTTTGATAAAGAATTGTATAAAAGTCGTGTGGAGAAACCAAAAAGAGAGGGACTTTAATCATTGTTTATCTTAGTATTTACAAGCTCTCTTCAAGAAACCTTTGCATATTAATACAATACTCTGTTCTTTAAATGTGTGGTTGAGTAATATTTGATTATTGATAGACTTATGCTCATGGTAGGGCCCCTTGGAGAGTTGTAAGGATAGCTAGTTTTTGTTAACTTTCGTTTATATTGATAAATAGTTTGCATTTAGTTCAGAATTTAGTTTTCCTTCTAATAGCTATAATAGTTACATTTTTTTTGTATTCTAATCACTTGTTTTTTTGTTTCCAAAGTGATCATAAAATAAAATGCAAGAAAAAAATATTTCTAGCATGTATTTCGTTCAAGTAATCTAGTTTTATAACTTACTTAGCTTCGTAGATGATGAAGAGATGGTTTTTCAGAGCTATTAGCGCACATTACTAATCATTTGAAGTTACAAGATTTTGTTTGATTTACTTTCCTTCTGCAATCAATTAGCATTATCATTCCTATTCTGTAAATAGAGTTAAGTTTCATTTTCTGCAATTAGAGTTAAAATTTACTTTTCTACAAGTAGTGTTAATATTTATTTTTTGCAATCTAGCATTAATCTTTCCCTTATACAATTAGAGATATACTTTAAATTTTGCAATTAGTGATAGACTTTCAATTTCACAATTAGAATAAATTGACATTTCAAGTTCTAGATTAATTTTCAATTCAGTTTGGAATTTGGTTTTGATGTAGCTTTAATGGAAATAACATGTGCATGAAAACTCTCTAATTTCATTTAGCATTTATTCACACTTAAATCAATTTTATTTTAAGATATAATTCCTAGAATATGTGATGCACATACATCTCATAAGTATACGTACCTTGGTTGACAATTAATGAAGTAATTTAAAGACAATTAAATTACCCAACATTTTGGTGTCGTTGTCGGGGAGGTGTATATAGGATTCCATTCTTGGTTTCCATATCATTTTAGGTGCATTCAATTTTGTAGATGCATAATTAAAACATGGCAAAAAAATTATGCATGGATAAAGGGATTCTAGGGGTATATTTGTAATTAGAGGTAGAAGTTCAATTCCAAGATCACCACTCACCTCGTAGTGCCCCACCATCTAATAACACTCACATCCCATCATTTGCAGGTAGACATAGACTTCTTGAGGTGCATAGGTCTGAAATCCAACCAAGATATTCACTAACTTCTTCTACTGAAGCTATAGTTAAAGAACCTACATCCCCAACAGGAGGAGTAATCTTTCTCTCTTCAACAGGAGAGAAACTTCTAGGAAAAGTGGTGGTCCGGGTGTAGGTGTTAATGATAATCGTTCAAATCCAGAAATGATCTCTTCAAGTGCAGGTGGAAGTTCTTCTTGGATTTCCTTTGGAGTTACAGTCATCTGCCTCCAAATGTAGTTATTCTACTAAAACAATAGAATTGTTAAAATTGACCGAAATATGGCAGAACTTCACTTACCACGGAACCGAAAGGAAATAACACCAGCATTCATAAACTTCTCACGTCCACCTTTTCTACAAACCTTTACCTTTCCCATGGAACCGAAAGGAAAGTAAAGCTGCAATTTATATCTTCTTGGGTCCGAAATTTAGATTAAAGCCCATGTACCTTTTGATGCAATATTCATCAGATCTCGTCACTTCATAGTGGACGGCTATGATCAATCTGAACTTCAAAGGATTAAATCGCAATTCATAGAATATCGTGTCTGATTTCCAAATTAAATCCCATGCATGTTAACCACGTGATTGTCGTCGGATCGACCTCCTTCAAGCGAATGGTCTAGATTAATTGAGTTATTAACTCCATTAAATAATTTTTCGTGTTCAGTTTTAGAATTAACATTCGCTCTTATGAGCATGCAATCACCATTAGATCTATGCCTGTCGATCGAACGGTTCAAGTTGTTTCCTAAGGTTCCTCATGACTTTTGTCGGGGTTTTCCTTGTTCCACCAAGAATTTTCCTTTCGCCAAGTTTAGATTGTGTCTAAGTTATATTTCTTTTAAACATATCCTGACTATCTCAATACACAGAAGCAAAGATTTAATCGCAATAACACAAGATTATACCAACCTCTAATTCTTAACGGTTAAACTGTAAATCAACAGAAACTTAGATATTTCAAAGGAAATTAAAACCTCCGGGATTGACCATTCATATGCAGAATACACAGAGACAAAGAGATATTTCAATTTCTCAGTCTAATCCTCCATAGCCAAATCTAGCCAAATCCCATTACAATCATTTGAAACTTACATAAATACTAGTACATACAAACAATCAGATCCTCAATCAATGAATAGAATTTGTATAATCCTAGATAATACCTACTCTGCATGATATTCTCCTCGAGAATCTCAACTAAGCCTAAACGACTTGAATTAATTACGAAATCATTCAAATCCCTATATTCTAGCTCTAATCCTATCTAGCAAGCTTTGTAAAGTGATAGCTAAAGGATCCCACTCCTTTGCTTGTAAACTTTTTTTTGGATTTTTGGAATAAAATCGAAGCCTCTTGTCTTCAAGCCTCATGCTCCTGCATCAGACTCCTGAGGACAAAATTATTCATGGGCTCCTATCCATGAGCTCTTTTACAAAACTGCCCAACTTCTGTAGCATGGAATATGTCATCCAGGTAGCATCAGCAATTGGTTGATCCTTCCATTTGACCAAATACTGAAAATACTCATGTGCCCTTGTCCTTTTAAACACTCTCTTATCCAATATCTTCTCTGGCTACAATGCCTTTGCTGTAGGTAACTATTTTATCCAATCAACTTCCTGTTCTTCCTTGTCTTCTACTATATCCTATGCATTTCCACTTTCATACCTATACAAATCAGCAACATTGAAAATTGGAGATATTCCAATATCAGGGGGTAATTCAATTTCATATGCATTTGTAGAAAATTTCCTCAAGACTCTGCATGGTCCAATTTTCTTAAATTTCAACTTATTATACTCCCTTTTTGGAAATATTTTCTTCCTCGGGTGTTCTAAAACCAAATCTCCAACCCCAAAATTAACTTCTCTCTTCTTCAAATATGCTATGCTTTTGTAGTTTATGTTGTTGTCCTGTAATTGTTGTTTTACATGTTCATGTATTTGCTTGAATCTATGAAGAAAAATACTCTCCTTTAGCACTTCTCATCTCATATTTTCCAAAGTCTCTCAATTCAGACACTCCTCTTGGGTGCATTCCATAAACTATATGGAATGGACTCTACCTTGTACTCATGTTAGGAGAATCATTATAAGCATATTTAGCCTGTGCTAAAACTTGATCCCACTATTTTGGATGTTCACCTGCAAGACTTCTCAGAATATTACCCAAGCTTCTGTTTACAACTTCAGTATGTCCATCAGTCTAAGGATGATAAGCTTAACTGAAACCCAGTTTAGTACCAAGCTTCTTCCACAAGGTCCTCTAGAAATGACCAAAAAATTTGGTGTCCCTGTCTCAAACAATTCTCTTAGGTAACCCATGCAATCTTACAATTTCCTTAAAAAAATAGATTAGCAATGTCAGTAGCATCACTAGTTTTATAACATGGAATAGAATGTGCCATTTTAGAAAATTTGTCAACCACAACATAAATTGAATCATTGCCTCTTTGAGTTTTTGGTAAACCCAAAACAAAATCCATACTTACCATATCCAAAGGTCTATCTGGAATAGGTAATGGGACATACAACCCTGTGTTTTGGCTCTTTCCCTTTGCATATTGACAGATTTTACAATTTTCCACATATTTCTCCACTTCAGATCTCATATTCGGCCAAAAATAAAACCGGTTCAACTGCTCATAAGTCTTGTCTGCACCAAAATGTTCTCCAAGTCCACCACTATGTTTCTCCTTGAGTAAGTCCTCTCTCATAGAACAATTTGGTATGCACAACTGATTTATTTTAAACATCAATCCTTCTTGCAATAAAAAATACAACCACTTACTTCTATCTAACAAAACATGATTTTTACAAGCTTCAAATGCCTCTTTAAAATCTAGATGTTTCTCATATAATTCCTTAAGAAAATCAAAACCCAACACTTGAATTTGACTTTCTTGAACTAAAATGATTTTTCTACTTAAGGCATCTACTACCTTGTTTGATTGGCCAGTTATATGTTTTAATAAAAAATCAAAATTTTGAAGATATTCTAACCATTTTTCATGTTTCTGACTAAGCTTTGATTGTTGCATAATGTACTGCAATGCATGGTTGTCTGAATAAAGTATAAACTCCTTAGACATCAAGTAATGTCTCCACTTCTTAAATGATTGTACCACTGCATAAACTTCCTTGTCATAAGAAGAATATTTCTTCTTTGATTCATTCAGTTTTTCACTGAAATAAGCTATAGGTCTATCCTCCTAACTTAAAACAGCTCCAATGGCTTCTCCACTCGCATCACATTTGACTTGAAAAAGTTTATTAAAATCAAGCAAAATTAAAATATGTTTCTCAGTGATCTTTCTTTTCAACAGCTGGAAGTTCTTTTTTGCTTCAACAATCCACTTAAATTGTTGTCTATCCTTCTTTATAGTGTCAATAATAGAAGCATTGATATTACTAAAATTCCTTATGAATTTCCAATAAAAACTAGCAAGACCATGAAAACTTCTTACCTCAAAAACACTTTTTAGTGAAGGTCACTCTATGATTGCCTTGATCTTCTCTGGATCCCTCCTTAACCCATCAACAGAAACAACAACACCCAAATATACCAACTCTTCCTTCATGAATGAACATTTCTTTAAATTTAATAATAATTTTTCTTGTTGTAGCTTCTGTAAGACATAATTCAGATGAATCACATGTTCCTCTTTAGATCTGTTGTAAACTAATATTTCCAGATATATTATTACAAATTTACCTAGAGATTCTTTTAACACTTCATTCATAAGCCTCATAAATGTACCAGGAGAATTTGATAATCCAAAAGGCATTACCATCCATTCATAAAATCCTTCATTTATTTTAAAAGCAGTTTTCCACTCATCTCCCTCGCTAATTCTTATTTGATGATATCCACTTTTTAAATCCAACTTTGTAAAATATCTTACTCCACTTAAACAATCCATCAAATCTTCAATTCTAGGTAAAGGAAATCTGTACCTGATTGTTATTTTTTTTATTTCTCTTGAATTAGTGCACATTATCCAACCTCCATCTTTCTTTGGACTCAACATTGTTGGCACCGCACAAGGACTCAAACTCTCTCTAATCAGTGCCTTATCTAACAGTTCTTGAACATGTTTTTTGATTTCTTCATTCTCTATGGGAGTTATTCTGTAAGCTTCTTTATTTGGTAGATTTTCCCTTAGAATCAAATCTATATGATGACCGATTTTTCTAATGGGTGGTAACTCATTAGGCAAATCATCTACAATGATATCACCATAATTCTCCAGCATCTCTTGAATCCCAATTGGCAAATCAGAAATTCTAGTGGAAGTCATTATTACCTTGGGTTTGCAAATCAATGCAAAATTTACCTCATCCTCTTCAATTGATTGCAAGTATTCTTTTCCACTCAGTAATAGAGCCTTTGGATCAGACTTTCTTGACGCATCCTCTTCTTGCATATGCAACAATGTATGATTGACACCATATTTACCAAATTTATATGTGTTCTTTTTCCCATCATGCATAGCTCCTCTGTCATATTACCAAGGACTTCCCAGCAATATGTGACACACATCCATATGCATCACATCAAACAAAATTTTGTATTTGTATTTTCCCAATTGCAACTCCACTTCACATTGTTCATTCACTAACAATTGATGTCCCTTTTCAATCCATGACACCTTGTAAGGTGTTGGATGTTTTTTTGTCTTTAACTTCAACTTCTCCACCACTTATGTAGAGACCAAATTATCAGTACTACCACTATCAATTATCATTTGGAAACAATTTCCTTGAACCTTGCACACAGTCCTAAAAAAGGTCTTTCTCTGTGTTGGTTCACCAACTTCCTTTGTTGGCTTTAACAAAACTTTTTTAACTACCAAAGGTTCCCCTTTCTCTGGTACATTCTCTTCTTCTGCCACCTTTGCTTCTTCCCCTTCAGTATGAGCAAAAACTACATTTCTTTGATTTGTCCCTATGTTTTCTAGGCACTCATAAGCTCTATATCCTAGCTTGTTACATCTGTAACATATTATTTATCTTCCTCTTCCTCTGCCTCCTTTTCCTCTGAAAAAACTCCCTCTACCACTTGCATCACCTCTTATGGGTGTATGCTGACTTGAGCTACTGCTAGCTCCATCTCTAGGTGCTGTAGATCTTCCTCTACCACCTTGACTTCTCCTTGTTTGGAAAGTACCTCTATTTCTGAAAGATTGCTTCCTCATGAGTTTTTCTTCAAACCTCTTCTACTGTTTTAGGAGAGATCACACTTATATCATCTTGAATATCCATTCTGAGGCCATTTACATATCTTGCAACTTTCTCATCTGTATCTTGAATTTGTCAAGCTCTTATGCTCACTTTGTAAAATTCCTTTGTGTATTCTTTCACCGTCAAAGACCTCTGTCTAATATTCTACATATGTCTAAATAATGTCTGTTGATAATCACTTGGCAAAACTTACCTCTCAACTTTGCCACCATCATGTTCTAATTTTTAATTGGTTGCTTACCAATTCTCCTTCTTTCTACTTGCACTCCACCCCACCAAAGTGCTGCATGTCCTTTCAATTTTGTGACAGTAAATTTCACTCTCTTTCCTTATTCTGTTTCTTCATAATCAAAAAATTTCTCCATGTCATTAATCTAGTCTATCAACTCCTTAGGGTTTAAACCCCCTGTATAAACTGAAACCTCAAGTCTGGGTTTAGATGTAGATCTCATCACTGATTTAAAGAATCTCATTTCAGGACTAATTTCTGCAGGTTCCTCTGCTTCTGCATCTTCAACTTCAGGCTCACTTCCATATCCATCTCTTTGATTTCCCATTTCGACTGCTTCTAGTCTAGCTTGCATCTCTTGGATAGCTTCCAACACTTCAACATTTGCAACTGGTCTTCCTGTTCTTCTACCACCACCATGTCTTCCTCCAACTTTGAAAGCCATGTTGGATTTCTTTCTCTGATCTTTGAAATCTTGTTCAGTGTCAGTAGGCTGCTCTAATACCACTAATGGTGGTCTAGATGCAGGTGTTAGTGATAATCATTCAAATCCAAAAATGATCTCTTCAAGTGCAGGTGGAAGTTCCTCTCAAATTTGCTTTAGAGTTTCAGTCATCCGCCTCCAAATGTAGTTATTATGTTAAAACATCAAAATTGTTAAAATTACCCGAAATATGGTAGAACTTCACTTACCACGAAATCGAAAGGAAATAACATTGCCATTCATAAATTTCTCGTGTCTTCCTTTTCCATAAACATTTACCTTTCCCACGGAACCAAAAGGAAAACAAAGCTGCAGTTTATAACTTCTCGGGTCTGAAATTTAGATTAAAGCCCGTGTACATTTTGCCGCGATATCTATCGGATCTTGTCACTTCATAGCAAATGGCTATGATCAATCCAGACTTCAACAAATTAAGTCGCAGTTCATACAATATTGCGTCTGATTTCCAAATTAAACCCCGTGCATGTTAACCACATGATTGTCGTCATATTGGCCTCCTTCAAGCAAACGGTTCGGATTAACTAAGTTATTAACTCCATTAAATAATTTTTCACGTCCAATTTTAGAATTAACATTCGTGCTTGTGAGCATGCGATCACCGTTAGATCTGTGCTTATTGATTGAATGGTTTAGGTTGTTTCTTGAGGTTCCTCACGACTTTTATCGAGGTTTTCCTCATTTTGCCAAGAATTTTCCTTCGACCAAGTTTAGACTGTGTCTAAGTTATATTTCTTTTAAACATATCCTAACTATCTCAATACAAATATATTAATATTTAATTGCAATGACACAAGATTATACCAACATCTAATTCTTAAGGGTTTAACTGTAAATCAACAAAAACTTAGATATTTCGAAGGAAATTAAAACCTTCAGGATTGACCATTCATACGCAGAATACGCAGAGACACAAAGATATTTCAATTTCTCAGTCTAATCCTCCACAGCCAAATCGAGCCAATTCCCCTTACAATCATTCAAAACTTACATAAATACTAGTACATACAAATAATCCGATCTTCAATCAATGGATCAAATTTGTCTAATCCTAGATAATACCTACTCTGCATGATATTCTCCTCGAGAATATCAACTAATTCTAAACTACTTGAATCAATTACAAAATCATTCAAGTCCCTATATTCTAGCTCTAATCCTATCTATAAATCTTTGTAAAGTGACAGCTAAAGGATCCCACTCCTTTGCTTGTAAGCTTTTTTTGGATTTTTGGAATAAAATCAAAGCCTTTTGTCTTCAAGCCTCATGCTCTTGAATAAAAAATAATTAAAGTTTCCTAGCGAAGAGGAAGAAGAAACTTATTTTAATATACCATTAGTAGAGGAAGCAAAAGAAGAGATAGATAATCTTATTATAGAACCTTATATTATCATTGAGGCATCTACAATGGTAGGGGAAGGAGAAGGAGAAGTACACAATGTAAATGGTGAACTTAGGATTGGAAGTGGAAGAAGTAGAGGAGGAAATAGAGGAGGAACAGGAGGTGGTAGATGTGGTAGAGGAGAAATAGATTCTTATGGATTTCCCCATTTTTTATGAGGATATCATAAGCACAATGAAAAACACTTCACTTTTTTATCCTCCGTGATTTCCATGGTTTGAGAAATAAGGATCCAGAAACATTTCTTTTTGAGTTTGAAGATTTATGTAGATCTTATGACTACTTAATTGTTAGTATAAGGAACTAATGAGAGGGGTGGTGAAGCGATAATTAAGAAGCTCTTATTTATTTTTCTTACTATGCTTACAGTCCCTTCTTATGTTTTTTTCCTTTTGAGAGCATTCATTCATAAAACAGTGAGCCAATAATATTTCAGACACATATATTCAAATAAAAATCACATGAGAAACACACATTTGACATAGTGTTTTTCAGGTGCAAACCCAGAGGGAAAAAACCACCAATTTTTTGTTTGTTTCATGATGTAAATTAAGCACCCACTTAATTACATATGTTTTTTTGTGAGCACCCACTCACAGGAGGCACCGAACCCCTTTGTTTAGCAACCACCAACTTTCCAAGAGGCACCAACCTCTTTAGTATGCAAGCACCAACCTGTCTTTGGTTAGCAAGCATCAACTTTCCAAGACGCACCAACCTCTTCAGTATGCAGGCACCAACCTGCCCTTACCATTGTTCTACTGTTTCATACAATTTTCAAACTAAAAATAGAGGCATACAATTATGCAAGTAAAATTCTAATTAATGGTTATCTACAGATTCAACTACTGCACTCTGCTTTTTGTGTTCACTTGCAGAAGACCTCCTCTTGCTTATGACAACAACACTTCCTCCATTCTCTCCCTTCACTTTCAAGGTCTCTTCATTGACTTCTCTCCAACACTACCCTCACCATTCTCCACACATCACACTCGCTACTCTTGCTACACTATTAGACAAAGTACTCTCAGGTGCTTCAAGCTCTCTATCACTATGTGCTCCACTCATAGCTTAATACTCTCACACATCTTCTTAACACCCAATTAGCTCAATGTAAGTTTTTAGTTTTGTTCTTATGATGCACTAAGATCAATTCCATCTCTGTCGCTATCCACACTGTTCGAGAGTGTACTCCTATCATGGCACTCCATTCTTCTGTTACAACACTCTTTACCAATTCTATCATTGCATTAAAACATATGAATGGGCTTTGTTTACTTCACCATCTCATTGTGTGACTCTCCATGCTAAGAATTTAATCTTAGTCCACCTGCACATTCCACTAAGACTCCCCATGCCTACTGATGGTTCATAGAGCTTGATTGTACTTCTGCATGGCTTCCCTTCTTTTCATTTATTTCTATAATACGTGCACGGGATATCAGAGATGGCTTTCTTTCAACATCGAAATAAGCCCAACTATTCTTTAACAGTCACCATTTATTCCAACAGCCAACTCCTCTGCATCATTAACTCTTCAGTTGCCGATCCATACACCTTTAACTCCTATGTATTACACTATATTGGAGCTTTTCCTTATTGGTACTTTATTCTTAAAAGACATACGAAAACAACGAGTTTTGATTTGTCATGCCTCCTTTTTGTTTAGCCCGATTTCGCATCTCCACCATAGGACCAGGTGTGGTGACTAGAGGCTTAGCTTTAAGGTACTAAGTCCTTTAGCATTTTGTGGAGGCCTTTTTCCTTTGTTAATGCTTTGCGCCCTTGTTTCTATTGGTTTCCTCTTGACCAAGCACTAAGACATTAGAGCCCCTTCCATCGACCTTTTTTCAATTGCAAACTTTTATAAAGTGATGAAATCCTCAATCCTTCGATCACTGAGTTCCTGATGTGACATCATCAGTGCCATGTGGTGCTTCCTAAGTGGTGACATGTGTCACTTGAATATGGCCCATTAGGCCCCCTCAAAATGCCAAAACTGCTTGCCAAATGTTCTTCTGTACCGCCACATCATGTTGACGTTAAATGCCACCTATCCATTATCAAAGCCAATCAGATGCTGCCATGTGTCCTCATTAGAGACAATCATATGCTTCCATGTGTCCTTATCGGAGCCAATGACATGCATCCATGTGTCTTTCTAGAGAAGAGAGAAAAGGGCTTGACCACCTTGGTTTTACAATGAATTCCTCTGTTATTTCTCTTTTGGCATTCCTGGAATATTTTAATTCTATTGACATTTAAAAAATATCACAACATTTAAAAGGTTCACCACTAAGAAGTCCCGATGTGCGATCATCAATATGCCTCTAATCGTTGAAATGCCTAATGTTGTTGGTGTTGTGATGTGCCAATATGTGATCGTCGATACACCAAAATGAGATGTTGCGATGCGTCAATATGTGATCACGGATATGGCTTGATTGTTGGGGTTGTGATCGATGATATACCTAGACCTCTGATCTCTGATATGTGATATTCCTTCCTACCTAAGGCTTCAAGTCCTTGAAATTCTGTAGGAAATAACTTTTGATCCAGGAGTCCATTTTTGGACTTCCGCATATCGTTGGAAATCTTATTAAGAGAAATTTGTAATGGGGAGGGTATGATATAGGTTTTGATTCCTTCCGCTTCTTGGAAAGGGGCTACATAATTCTCTTCCTAATGAATCTTTGGCCAGTTTAACACCAACTACCATGATGATCATTTTATGGCTTCTTTAGTAAGCCTGCATCTACCGTGGAGTTCCATCCAAACACCCAATCATCATGCTGACCCTTATTTGAAATCAACGGCAACACTTACACAACCACCTATACACCATCAAATGTTTAACAATACCCCCCTTTGGCATTGATGGCAACACCAGAAGCTCCCCTTTAGGCTTGACATGGTCTACTTCGATGCCAATCTTCTCCCCCTTTGACATCAGTGGTAAAGAATACTTCACAAGAACACCCCTTAAACCATTGCAGTCTACTCTCCCATGAATTCCACATGTTGAGTTGCTGCCACCACCTACCAAAATGAAGTCATTTGGAGGGAGGAGTCACAACTCCTATCTGCTGCCTGAGGTACTCAAATTGTTCCCTTTCTAGTGGCTTGGTAAATATATCTTCCAGTTTCTCCTTAGTGGGTACATATACAAGTTTGAAAATGTTGGCTACAACATGTTCCCCTCAAGAAATGATACTTGGTAGGAATGTGATTAGTCTTTGAATGCATGAATGGATTTTTAGATATTCTTATCGCACTTGTGTTGTCACACATTATTGGAATGGGATCAGACAACTCTACTTGTATATATTTCAAGGTTTTCTTCATCCATAGAATCTTCATACAATAGGTAGGAACATAAATATACTCTTCTTCAGTAGTTAATAGAGAGATAAAACCCTTTTTATTACTGACCCATGACACCAAGAATTCTCCCAGAAAGAAAGTTGCACCACAAATACTCTTCCTGTCACCAAGACTTCTAGCGCAATCTGCATCTATGTAGGCCTTCAAATTGAAATGTCACTTTTAGCATACCATAGTCCATACTCTGTTGTACCTTAAAAATATTTGAAGGTTCTCTTAACAACAATAACATGGATCTCTCATGGAAAGTCCTGAAATCTAGCCATAATCCCCATTGTTTTCATGACGTTTGGTCTCGAAGCCATTAGATACAGTAATATTCCTATCATTGACCTATATTCAGTCTGATTTACTGGCGGTGTTCCATCTTCTTTTCACAATTTGTAGCATGTAGTCATGGGTGTGTTGATAGGTTTGCAATCTTCCATTGCAAAGGATCACAGTCAAATTTGGGGCTGTTAGTGGACAGACTTAAATAAACACAACATTGTAAACAATGGATACAATGCATACAAAAAATGTAAACTTAAACAAAGAGGTGCATGAACATAAAAATTCTCAAATGGAGAAAAACATCAATAATATATGGAAAATCTCCCTTTATTGATTGCTGGTGGTAGAGGTTGAATACAATCAAAATACTAGAGCACTTGAAGAGAATTCCTTGAGCTAGGGAGCTCAATAATCCTCAACAAGGATGTTTCTTTTCCTCAATCTCTTTGCAAGTTTCTCCTGCCTCTCAAAGAAGTGTGAAAACTCTCCAAAGGGTGGACTGTTCTTCACTCACTAAGATGTTGGGTTACTTAGAAGAAATTTTGCCAACATGATAGTTCTCTTCACTTCCTTGGTTCAATGATGAAATTGTGGTTTGTTTACAAGCAATTTCACTAACATAACAATGTCTCTTTTTTGGCTCTCCCATGGCCTGTTTATATAGAGTTTTTTGAATCCCTCTTCCCTCTCTTGGTACATATAAGATAAAGACACACGAGTAGGAAAATATGATTCCATTAAGGGTTTCACTTCTCCAAGGCGACATGAATTTGGTTGTACTAGGTTGACCTCATATCAAGAAATTAGCTCCAAGTGTGTGGAGTGGTCCAGGACTGCTACGTCACCTTTTTTGCAACCACACAGATATTTTGGTGATATGTTGCATGCATGTGTTTATCGAAGAAATATACGGGCGACCTCAATTAATTTCGTTTATAAAGTTTGGACCTTAGGTGAACCTTTGGATTTTGAATCTTTGTAATGTATTCGACTTGGAAATTGCCCACCTGTGCATGATGTTGGACACTTTCAATGTCTTCTAGATTGTACTAGCAGGTGTACAATTTTTTTCCTGTGTTAACACTTTCCCCTTGATGTATGGGGTTAGGAGCAGACGTATAGCTGAAATACATCATATTTTCACTTTCTTTGGAGAGGTTGATTATTCTTTTGAGATAGAAGATATCTTGTTTTCGAGAAGAGTAGAGAAAAACCCTTGACTAAGTATCATTGATGCCCATGATTTGCTAGAAAAAATTTCAATCATGGTGTGTTCTATATGAGGCGGGTATGTCCCATGCTCGTTATGGTGGCTAATTGGAACTAGTTACAATTTGGAAAACAACTGATTTGTGTCCAGTCAAAATTTTTGGTTGTTGACCTGTTGATAACAGATGATGATTATTGTTGATGCCCTCAGGGGTGCTTTTTGGTTAAATAAATGAAATATTTTTTGCCTATGCATATCTTGGTGAATCACATTGGATGGGTGCGATGTTATGTATAGATATTTGGTGGTAGGTACCTTCCCCACCTCATACTATAAGCATTGTTGAATGAGGTGCTTAGTGAAGTGGGGGTCTTTGACTATGTGAATGGGCTACAAAAGTAACTAAGTAAGGCACCACCTTGACATGAAATTTTGAGTTGATGCCAAATGTCAAGGGAATCGATGAAATCATTGGGAAATAATGGTTCCCAATGTGCTACCCGAGGATATCCCCATTAAGGGAGGGAGTATCAAATGTACTACCTCTTTCCTGGAATACATTTGTTGAAGTCAACAGGAAAGGGGTGTCATCCACCTGACATGGGGAGTCAAGAAATAGATATGAATAGATGGTAATGATTTTAGTCAAATAGTCATGATAATAAGGGCTATGAATATTGGAGGATACAGATAGATATTTTGAGGTCGGAGCTTGAAATGAAAATGGCAGCAGTCAAAACATGATTTCTAATGATCCCATTGTCAATAGGATTTTCCAGGATGGATGTAAGTAATATCTTGATGACGTGAAAAATGGAGCTAGTTTGCTGATGAGTTGTGATCAAATATGATTAGAGTCTGAAGGTGGTCAAGGGCCCTGAATTGTAAAGATCAAATATGGATGCCAGAGGAATTTTTGTTTTTTGAAAGAATCTTTTACACTTGCCAAAAGAATAGGGTTTGGTTTGGACGTACATCCACAGAGACGGGTGCCCCATGATGATAGTAACCTGTAAGAAGGTGTAATGTATCTACTGAGGGTGGGGGAACCATTGATTGGTATCCATGTTGGGTGGATGGGTGAAGTGGTACAAATGGGCTATGTGATGCAAATGAATGATAGGCCAAATGTAAGACGTGGAGGTGCATTCATTATTATTTGTATGGGGGGTCGGGAGAATGGGGTGAATGCAGAAATCAATGTCACGTAATGAGGCTAAAATTTCATATATGTATGTGAGATTTCTCCCGGGCCGAAGTGAGTGGCCATGGCCCCTTTGTGTGAAAAAGGATTGACTATGATGAAGGGAGCTGTGGGGCGGTTTCTATCGACCGACATGGATGCTTATCATGTACAAGTGTGAGGCAGTGATAAACATGGTTGACATGTTGGACCTTATGGCGCATTTTGGAGAAATGATGTCCGTATATGCAAATATTTTTAGGGGGAAGACTATCATGCTGAATGGAGAATGTTACCTAATTTTTTTCTCTTATCACAATGTTGGTTGAAACTGACCATGTGTGATATTCCTGCAATGGATACAACCAACAATTGAAGTGAAAGCATCATTCAAGACATACATATGTAATGAATGTTATGGAATTTAGAGAGCTAGAGAAGTACCTGACATGCGCGGTAGGTCAAAAAATGATTTTTAGTGTTTCCAGGAATGGAGGGTTCCATGATGAAGATGTTGCAGGACTAATTCTTGTGTCTCTTCCAGTTTTGTTAATGGAGATCCCATACTTCTACAATGTTTCACCAATGATGGTAAACAGGGCAATAGACAGGGATGTGGGGCCCAAATATCAATCATTTTCATTGTTGAGTTGTTGAGGTCAAAGAGATTTCCTCGAGCATTTCTTTCCATTACGGTCAACTTGTGTACTAGGGATTCACCTAGTTAAAGACAGGTAGGAGCCTGAGCCCATACATGTGTAATTTTCAGTCTAGTAGATCAGGTAGGACATACAGGGGTCCCTTATATAGCTTTTTAAGCCCATTTTTTAGGACCACATAGGCGACTCAACTTGAGTCACATGACCTTCGTGCATAGCTGGGTTTATGTGCGAAGACCTCACATGTAGTGAACACTTAGATGCACGTTGGACGCATTTGAGTTAAGACATTGTGTGACGAAACCTGCTTGAGGTTTGCCACATTTGTCCTAGGTGAATGCACATTAGGCAAGCATTTGTATGGGATAGAGGCACGCCCATCATGCATTGTTTTAAAGAATAGGCGCATGCACTATGTGCCTGTTTAGGAAATAGGCGCACGCACTGTGCACCTGTTCAGGAAATAGGCACGAGGTGGGGAAAAATGGGTTTTTTGCCCCCATTATGGTTTTGTGAAGACCTTAGGGGTTCTCCTTTATGATTCGTGGCATCCTTGATGGTAGGATGATCTATAGAGAGTGAGACTAGACACCTCTCTGGACTGTTGTGTCGTAGGATGCTAGCGTGAAGCAGCAACTCGTGCAATGGAGGTTATTGAATTTTCTTCAAAACCCATTGATGAGGTCACAGGACAAGTTCTTGCAATATTTGGTCAGTTACTTGGATGCAGATTACTAGTTGATGGTCATCCATCGTACGGACCTCTCGATATTGGTAGAGTTTGACATTTACTTTGTGACTGGTTTGATGTAGCAGGGGGAGATGCTTCTATATCCCCTTCCAGGAGGTGATTCTGGCATGCGGTTTTGGGTTGAGAAGAATTGCGGTCCAGACCCTATCAAAGATGACTATGTGAGGATTGTAGCAGTGGAGGATCTAGCTAAGAGAGTAGTGCTAGCTATGATTTTCATACAAGTGGTGTCGGCGTTCCCCAACCAGTGGTTGAGGCCGAATATTTCTATTTTGTGGGGACATCAGGCAGGGTCATTTTTTGACTAAGCCTAACTAGTTTGGCAGGGAATAGTGTCACAGCTTACCTAGGTTCAGTGCTTGATGCTAAAGAGTTTTGGTTATGGGAGTGTGCTATGTAACATACTCTATGATAGGGTGGTGATGCTTTTCCCTATACTTGCAGTACCAGCTGGGCCGCCTCAGGGGCCTTGCATGCACTGTTGGCAACGGGCGATGCCCCGGGAGGGTGGAGGAGAGGTGGGTCAATATTGGACTGACGTGGTATGAAATTAGTTTGAGTCAAACCCCCAACTTATTTTGGACTATCTGTACCATGGGGTTGAATTCTAGGGAGATCTAGAGATGGGGATCCCTCCAAGTGTTTCCTGGGGGCGATCAAGTATATGATTGTTATTTTTTCATTTGTATACATGTGTTTTTTCATGTATTTATGATTTACAATGATATTAACACTATTCTTTGTTTACTTACATATGAGGGACAACAAGGGCATTCTTTGGCCTTCCTGGTTGGCCATAACCTAAGACACTTGGGAGTTGCGAGGGATGCACTTGTTCCTTAGAGACCCCAACTACCAAGGCCTCCGGTTGATCCTCAAGAGCGACTAGGACAATGATGTTGGATGGATATTGGTGGGACCTCCAGAGAGGGGGCTGTGGTTACAGATTGCTTGGTTGCGCGAACGGAGGAGGTTGAGGCATGACAGGATGCTGCAGAGGAAGATTTACAATGGTACCAAGACTCCTGAAGACGAATGGAGACCTTGATTGGAGGTGGGCTCTTTGAGGGATGGAACCACCTTCTAGAGGTTATGGTTGAGAGATTGATGTCCTAGGAGTGGGAGCATTGGATGACTTTGGTTCATATTTTTATGGCGGCGGCTACAACTAGTCCCATTTTGGCTCTTGATGCAGAGATGGCACCACTAGGGCCTTAGGGAGGCTTGTTATGTATTTTTTTTTTTTTAGATGATGTATGTACTAGGGAAAGCACCCATTTTATGAGGATTTTCCCCTGTATTGTTTGATGACTTTCCATTCATGGACTTGGGCTAGTGATTTTTGTACCTATATAGATATTTTTGATGTATATATGAGGAATTTTTTTGGTGACCCTCATGGTGTAATATGTGTGTCCATACTTGTTGATGTATTTTCGCATTTATGTTTATAGATGTATCTTGTGTTTGATGTTTTTACATATATTTATGGTTATATGTGTGATGCATTCATTATTTTTTGAGTTCATCTATTTCGGGACATATATGAGTTAGGTGTTGGGTTGTGTTATATTCTTTCCATGACTAGCCCACGTAGTTAACTGGGTGGTAAGAAAGGGGGCGAAGCCCCCCCTTCATTACATTGATTATGTAGAGGGGGGAGTCCAAGGGGGTTTGAGGGGTGCAGGTAACCCCACTCTATGGGGTCTAGGGCGGCACCTCGGAAAATTTTGGTTTTGGACCCTATATTAGGTTGGGCATACCTACCTATGGTTTTGTGCATGTTTTTGACACATGGTTTTGGACGTGATGGTTTTCGGTCCATGGTATTGGACGCTTCGGCATGCATAAATATTTATTGTAGCGTTGAAAGGAACATAATGAAAAATCAAGTTGGTAGTCTCGGTTTTGGGATCCAGGGGAAAATGTCTGTGTATATGTGTTTTATGTGTTATTCTCTTGCATTATTTATTTTTTGTGTTTTATAATCCGTATGCAGGTAATTTCTGTACAGGGTTAAAACCTACATTAGGTGCCCGAAATCCTCACATAATGTGCTGGGCTGCATGTGTTTGGAGGAGTTGGAAGTTTCTCCTTTTTGACCATTTTGTTTTGATTTTATGGCAGCTCCAATTGTGGTAGGTGCTGAACGGTTTTGGGTCGGGGTACTCCTCTGAAATGGAGGTATAGGGAAGCTCCCTTCTTGCATGTGTCATGATTCAGCTGTCACAGTCATGGGTATTAGGTACCAAACTAGTATTACAAGAGTCATATATGGTAATGTGAGGGTTGCCATGGCTTGGTGTGAGACAAACCCAGGTGGGGAGCATAAGAAAGGGGTTTGCATGATTGCAGGGGGCAAGGACCTAACTTCTTTAGTTGCAAGTATGAGGTTTTTGGAATGAATTTCATTGTTTGGGTGGTGTTTGATGAAGGTATCATGCAAAATAATGCCTTGGTACTTGGGACAATCTCTTGTATTACCAGAGGGTCTCCTAGGAGACTTGATGGCTTAAACTTCCCTAGACTGAGCTCATTGTAAGTAGTGACCACTTCTTGGGATACTAAGGAAAACAAGCCATATGGTGTGGGTGGATTTGTCTTCTCTTAGTATGTGAGTTGATTAATGGTAATGACCTTTCCCTCATGGGGAAACATCATGATTCTGAACACCGATGAGGCAACTGTGAGCATTTTTTACATATAGCTTCGACCTAGGAGGATATTTTAATCCAATTGGGCATCGAGTACTTCAATGTCTATTAACACAATTTTTTCAGCCAACTTAACTGGAATGCTAGGTTATAGGCTGGTAGAGGAATAAGGGTTCCCATCGTACACTCTGAGCATTATGTCAAAAGGTTTAAGTTTAGGGGATCCTAATTTTTTCCAAACAGATTTGGACATGATGCATGCGGAAACCCCTTCATCAACGATGCAATGATGGATATTGATATTCTGGACTGAGACAGGGATTTGGAAAGTGATGGTTGAGGGTAACTACAGAGTAGCTTTGTCATATTCAAAGACCATGAGCCGAGAATCAGATGGGTTGATTGTGCCTAAAGAGGAAATTAGGGCTTTCCATTGGGTTGGACATGTCTGCAAGACTTCAAGTGTTGACATAGATGATGATGACTGAGCCAAGTCATCTACTATGCTGTAACTATGGGTAGCTCTTGAATTGGGCCCTATATGCTGTAAAATGTCCTTTAACCATTTTAGGCATGACATCTATGGGAGGTCATGTAATGTTCAATGGTCTAGTAGGTATATCCTTAGTTGAGGTGGACGGACTGGGATCTAGGGGAGCATCATAAGTGCAATTCCTCATTTTCAAGAGGACATCCTCTCCTCTCATGAAGATATCATGGTTAGGAGTTTTGGTGAGGTTCGCCGCAGATGGTTCTTATTGTTGGGTGTTAAAAATTCTCTAATGGGGAAAGGGTTCTTCCATGACTGTAGTTAGCTGGCCACTTTTCCCCCTACTGTCTTGTATCATTTTTAAATTAGTAAGATGGGGACAATGATGGGTATAATGGCCATATTACCCACATATGGTGCATGCATGATTAGTATGAAGACTAGTGTTCTTGCCCCCTTTCTCTGAGTTGTTATTGCTTGTACCGTAGTTTTGGTTTTGATTGGGGTTGTCCATTCATGGTGCCCTTAGGGGTTGCTTTTGATTGCTGCCTCCCTGCTCGGGCTCTTCCTTTGGCTTATTTTCCATTTTTTCCTAGCAATGTTAGAAGAATTAACTGAATTCAGTTGGTCTTCTGATTGATGTGATGAAGCGAGAGATAGTTGCACTAGATTTACCGATGCATTGTTTTTCTTTGGTGGGTTGTTCTATTGCAAAGTTGGGGAAGGATAATATTGGTTTTCCTATCCCTAGTTAACATATTGTTTCGGAGAAGTAGATGTTCTCTTCGTACTCTAGGAGGAGTAGTGGTTTCCTTGTGGTGGATGATGCAAAACTCCTTCTAGGGGCTGGTACTGGTTAACCTTGTTGCCTATATTCTACATATGTGCGGGTTGACCATTATAGTACCTATTATTTGTAATGGTGGCACAACATCGTAAGATGGGACATTCATTGGATATGCAGGGTATTGGATGCTACTGTTGTGATGTCTTCTGGAAAGGGCCCTAATTAATCCATCAATAGTATTGGACATGTTTGCTACTTCTCGATAAGATTGCAGGCGTGGGGCGTTTGGAGTACGTGGTAAATGCACCCCCATTGATAGTAGATCAGCTCCAATTGTTGATCTTTACTAATGACTTCTTCCTTGGTTTGCAAGAATGTTTTAGCCACATCTTTTGAGATTTATGAGGTGAGGGATCCCAAGAAAATGTATAGGAGGACTTTATCTTGAAAATCAATTTTTCACAGGCTGCAGCATTTCTGCCACTCATGGATGTTGTCTGAGATGTGCATAGCCTATGTTTTCTTGAAATTTGTTAGAAGCTCCAACCTAGAATCATGGTGGATTGGGAGTTGGAAGAAAGTAATAAATTCTTTAGATAATGAGTTAAAGGTTCCGTGAGACATAGAGGGCTAGTTTATATACCACTTCGCAGTAGGCCCTGTTAGGGTGCGTTGAAATAACCTTAATCTAATAGTATCTTCTGTAATACTATTAGATCAACACCACAAGTGAAAAGTCATGACATGGTTCCCTAGGTCTTCACCCTGCTTTCCCTCAAATTTTAGAATATTTAAAGGGAGCTTGATGGGCATGGATGGCCAATTTTGGCCATGTTAGATCAGGTCATTTGTGAACTTAATTATATCTAGGAGATTTACGAAGCTAAAAACATGATCTGTGCATTTGATGCCATCACAAATCAATTTTGGATAGCTATGTGTTGTGGAGTTCTCTATGGAGATGTCATGGAAGGATTACCCTGATGGGTAGCTCAGGGACTATCCAGAGGTGAAGTGTGTGCACTCCCAAAGGGGGTAGTGTGTGGGGATCCTTTAGGAGTGGTGAAGGGTGTCCCTTGTCATGGATGAGTTCCAAGAAAAGTTGCACCAATAAGGGAGGATTTGATAATGGTGGTTGAATGACGTCTTCTCTGCCTAAATGGTGAGAGTCCTGGTATGCCTCTTGACAATTGGGGACGGTTTAAGAAATTCCTAGATTGATGGGGAGTCATGGGGTCCCCTATGGTGTCGATTTAGATTATGTGCTACTTTGATTTTAACGATATATATATAT
>APFE031150939.1:0-18630 GCA_000404065.3 Pinus taeda
TTAAGGTTTAGGGTTCCAGTTTGAGGATTTCAGGTTAAGGCTTTATAAAACTTTTGTAAAAGCTTTTAATAAACACTTCAAAAAAAGTTACAAAATGCTTTTTAAAATTTTATAAAATTCTTAGAGTGTAGGGTTTAGGGTTTATAACACTTGAGTAAATTCATTTAATAAACACTTAAAGAAAAGTTACAAAACGCTTGTTAAAATGTTAAGAAATGATTAGGGTTTAGTGTTTTGGGTTTAAAATGTTATAAAATGCTTAGGATTTAGGGTTTAGATTTCATAACAATCTAGAAACTATTTTTGATAAACACTTCAAAAAGTGTTAAAAAGCACTTGTTATAATGTTATAAAATTCTAGGGTTTATGGTTTAGGGTATAAAATGTTACAAAAAGATTAGGGTTTGGGGTTTAGGGTTTATAGCACTTTAGTAAATCATTTTAATAAACACCTAAAAAAGTGTTATTGGAAACTTGTTAAAATGATATAAAATGCTTAGGGTTTAAGGTAGGTTTAAAAGGTTATAAAATGCTTAGGGTTTATAAAAATTTAGTAAATACTTGTAATAAACACTTAAAAAAAGTTAGAAAATTCTTGTTAGAATGCTATAAATTGACTAGCAATTAGGGTTTATAACACTTTACTAAATGCTTTTAATAAACACTCAAAAAAAAGTTAGAGAAGGCTTGTCAATATGTTACAAAATTAATAGGGTTTAGCGTTTAGAATGCTATAAAATTATTACGGTTTAGGGTTTAAAATGTTATAAAATCCATAGGGTTTCAGGTTTATGGTTTACGTTTTATAACACTATAATAAATTCTTTTAATAAACACTTAAAAAAATTCAAAACGGTTGTTAAAACGTTTTAAAATGCTTAGGGTTTAAAATATTATAAAATGCTTAGGGTGTAGGGTTTAGGAGTTAGAGTTTAGGTTCTAGGGATTAGAGTTTATAAGACTAGTAAATGGTTTTAAGAAACACCTAAAAGAAAATCAACAAAAAGCTTGTTAAAATGTCATAAAATGGTTAGGGTATAATGCTTAGGGTTTAGGGTTTAAAAATTTATAAAATTCTTACAATTTAGGATTTAAAATGTTACAAAATTCTTAGTGGTTAGGGTTTAGGATTGACAACATTTTAGTGAATGCTTCTTAAAATATTATAAAATGCTTAGGGTTTAGGATTTATTCTTTATGGTTTATAACACTTTAGTAAATTCTTTTAATAAACACTTAAAAAAAAGCTACAAAAGGATTAATAAAATGTTATAAAGTGCTTGGGGTTTAGTGTTTGGTGTTAAAATGTGATAAAATGCTTAGGGTTTAGTGTTTATGGTTTAGGTTTTAGGATTTAGGGTTTATAAAACTTTAGTAAATTATTTTAATAAACACTTAAAAAGATTACAAAAGGCTTAAAAAGTTATAAAATTATTAGGGTTTAGAGTTTATGGTTTTAAATGTTATAAAATGCTTAGGGTGTATGGTTTAGGGTTTAGAGTTTGGGGTTTAGGGTTTATTGTTTATAACTCTTCAGTAAATGATTTTAATAAACACATAAAAAAAAATTAAAAAGTTATAATTTAATGTATAGGGCTTAGGGTTTAAAATGTTATAAAATACTCAGGGTTTAGGGTTTGACATGTTATAAAATGCTCAGTGGTTAGGATTTAGTGTTTAGGGTTTAAGATTTAGGGTTTATAGTTTATTCTTTAGGGTTTAGAACACTTTAGTAAATGCTTTTAATACACACTTATAAAAATTTACAAAAAGCTTGTTAAAATGTTATACAATTCCTAGGGTTTAGGGGTTAAGGTTTATAACAATTTAGTTTAGCATTTAGGGTTTAGGGTCTAGGGTATAGGGCTTGGGGTTTAGGGTTTATGGTTTATGGTTTATGGTTTAGGGTTTACGGTTAAGGGTTTACAGTTTAAAAATGTTATAAAATGCTTAGGCTTTAGGGTTTAGGGTTTAGCGATTAGGGTTTAGTGTTTATAACACTTTAGTAAATGACTTTAATACACAGTTAAAGTAAAGTTACAAAACTCTTTTTTAAATGTTATAAAATGCTTGGGGTTGAGGGTTAAGGGTTTATAATACTTTCGTGAATTATTTTAATAAACACGTAAAAAAATGTATGAAACACTTCTTAACATGTTATAAAATGATTAAGGTTTAGGGTTTAGGGCTTAAAATGTTATAAAATGCTTACAGTTAAAGGTTTCAAGTTTATAAAACTTTAGTAAATGATTTTAATAAACAACTAAACCATATACCGTAAACCCTTAACCCTCAATGCGAGGAATTTTCTAACATTTAAACAAGCATTTTGTAAGTTTACTTTAAGTGTTTATTGTAATAATTTACTAAAGTGTTATAAACGTAAACACTAACATTAGGCATTTTATAACATTTTTAAACCCCAAACCCTAAACCATAAACCATAAACGCTAAACTAAAGTGTTACAAACCTTAACCCCTAAACCCTACGAATTTTATAACATTTTAACAAGCGTTTTGTAAATTTTTATAAATGTTTATTAAAATAATTTACTAAATTGTTCTAAAACCTAAATCATAAACCCTGAACCCTAAGCATTTTATAACATTTTTAACCCTAAATCCTGAACTCTAAACCCTAAATCCTAACAACTAAGCATTTTATAACATTTTAAACCCTAAACCCTAACATTTTAATTGTAACATTTTTTTAAGTGTTTATTAAAATTATTTACTAAAGTGTTATAAACCCTAAACGCTACACCCTAAAATTCTTATAACATTTTAAACCCTAAACCCTAATAATTTTAGAACATTTTAACAAGCCTTTTGTATTTTTTTTAAATTGTTTATTAAAACCACATACTGAATTCCTATAAACCCTAAACCTAAACCCTAAACCCTAAACCCTGAACCCAAATCATTTGATCACATTTTAGACCCAAACACTAAACCATAAGAATTTTATAACATTTTAATGAGTGTTTTATAGCTTTTTTTAAGCGTTTATTAAAAGTTTTTACTAAAGTGTTCTAAAACCCAAAGAATAAACCCTAAACCATGAGAATTTTATAACATTTTAAAACCTAAATCCTCAACCTTAAGCATTTTGTAACATTTTAACAAGCATTTTGTAACTCTTTTTTAAGTGTTTATTAAAAGAATTCACTAAAATAAAATTAAACCTAAACCCTTATCACTAATAATTTTATAAAATTTTAAACCCTAAGCATTTTATAACATTTTAAACATGAAACCTTAAACATTATACCCTAAGAATTTTATAACATTTTAAGAAGCATTTTGTAACTTTTGTTTTAAGTTATTGTGAAAGTCGTTTACTAAAGTTTTATAAACCCTAATCTCTAAAACATAAACTCTAATACCTAAACCCTACACCCTAAGCATTTTATAACATTTTAACAAGCATTTTTTTTTTAAGTGCTTATTAAAAGAATTTATTGAACTCTTATAAAACCTAAACCCTAAACCCTAAGCCCTGTGGATTTTGTAACAATCATTTTATAACATTCTAAACCATAAACCCTATGAATTTTATAACATTTCAACAAGTGTTCTCTAACTTTTTTTGGAGTGTTTATTAAAAGGATTTAGTAAAGTGTTATAAACCCTAAACCCTGAGCATTTTATAAAATTTTAACAAGTGTTTTGTAAGTTTTTTTTAAGTGCTTATTACAAGTATTTACTAAATTTTTTATAAACCCTAAACCTTAAACCCCAAGGGATAAGCATTTTATAATATTTTAAAAAGTGTTTGTAACATTTTTTCAAGTGCTTATTAAAAGCATTACTAAAGTGTTATAAGCCCTAAACCTTAAACCCTAAACCTTAAGCATCTATTAAAATTTCAAACACTAAACCCTAAACCCGAAACATTTTATAGCCTTTTAAACCTCAAACCCTACACGTTTTATAACATTTTAACAATTATTTTGTAACTTTTTTTTAATTGTCTATTAAACAAATTTACTAGACTTGTATAAACCATAAAACCTAAACCCTAAGAATTTTATAACTTTCTAAACCCTAAACCCTAACAATTTTATAACATTTTAACAAGTGTTTTGTAACTTCTTTTAGGTGTTTACTAAAATAATTTACTAAAGTGCTATAAACCCTAAACCCTAAGCATTTTGAAACATTTAAAACCCTAAACCCTACAAATTTTATAACATTCTAACAGGTGTTTCATAACACTTTTTTAATTTCTTATTAAAATTAGTTACTAGATCATTATAAAATATAAACCTTAAACCCTAAACCCTAAATCTTAAGCATCTTATAAAATTTTAGACCATAAACCCTAAATACTAAACACTAAGATTTTTTTAACATTTTAACAAAATTTTGTACCTTTTCCTTTCTTCAAGTGTTTATTAAAAGAATTTACTCAAGCGTTATAAACCCTAAACCCTAAACTCTAAACATTCTATAAAAATGTAAAAAGCATTTTGTAGCTTTTTTAAAGTGTTTATCAAAATCTATTACAAAATTTTTATAAAGCCTAATCCCAAAACCCTCAATCTAAACCCCTAAACCTTAAAAGAATTTAGTAAATTGTTATAAACCCTAAACTCGAAACCCTACGTGTTAAACTCTAAACCCTATGCCCTAAACACTAAACCCTAAACCCTAATCATTTTATAATGTTTTAACAAAGGTTTTGTAACTTTATTTTAATGTTTATTTAAACTAGTTATTAAAGTCTTATAAACCCTAAACGTTAAACCCTACACATTTTATAACATTTTAAACCCTAGACCATCAACCCTAAGCAACTTATAACATTTTCAAAAGCATTTTGTAACTTTTTTTAAGTGTTTATTAAAAGCAATTACTAAAGTGTTATAAACCATAAAACCTAAGCATTTTATAACTTTTTAAACTCTGAACCCTAAACTCTAAGGATTTATAACATTTTAACAAGTGTTTTCTAACATTTTAAAGTGGCTATTAAAATCATTTGCTAAAGTTTTAAAAACCCTAAACCCGAATCATTTTATAACATTTTAAACTTTAAACCCTAAGCCCTATTCACTAAGAATTTTATAACATCATAAAGAGAATTTGTCTAGCACTAAATCATTTACTAAAGTTTTCATAAACCCTAAACCCTAAGCACTTTATAACATTTGAAAACCTAAACCCTAAATCCTAAACCTTAACCATTTTCTAACATTTTAACTAGTGCTTTGTAACTTTTTTTTAATTACTTATTAAAAGAATTTACTAAAGTGTTACAAAACCTAAACCATAAACCCCCAACCATAAGCATTTTATAAACCCTATACAATTTATAAAATTTTATTCCCTAAACCCTAAAGCCAAAACATTTAATAACATTTTAATTAGAGTTTGTAGCATTTGTTTAAGTGTTTATTAAACTAATTTACTAAAGTGTTATAAACCATAAACCCAAAACCCTAAATATTAAACCTTATGAATTTTATAACATTTAAACAAGCGTTTTGTAATTGTTTTAAGACTCTATTAAAAAGATTTACTAAAGCGTTGCAAACCTTAAACCATAAACCCTAAACACTAATCATTTTATAACATTTTAAAAATTGTTTTGAAACATTTTTTTTAAGTTTTTATTAGAGGAATTTACTAAAGTCTTATAAACCCTAAATCCTAAACCCTAACATTTTTATAAAATTTAAAACCGTATTTCCTAAAACCAAAACCCTAAAACCTAAACCTTAAACCCTACCCTAAACATTTTATAATATTTTAAAAAGTGTTTAGAATTTTTTTTTTAATTGTTTATTGAAATCATTTGCTAATGTGTTATAAAATTGAAACCTTGAACTTTAACCATTTTATAACATTTTAAACCCTAAACCCTAAACCTTAAGCATTTTATAACATTTTTAGAAGTATTTTGTACCTTTTTTCCCTGTTTATTAAAATAATTTATTAAAGTGTTATAAACCCAAAACACAAAACTAAGGATTTCCTAAAATATTAAATCATATACTCTAAACCCTTAAGTGTCAACCCCAAGCATTTTATAGCATTTAAACAAGCATTTTGTAGCTTTACTTTAAGTGTGTATTAAAATCATTTACTAAAGTGTTATATACACTAAATCCTAAACCCAAAATGCTAACCCTAAACATTTTATAACATTATTAAGCCCTAAAACCTAAACCCTAAAGCCCAAGCCCTAAAACATAGATCCTAAACCCTAAACACTAAACTAAAGGGTTATAAACCTTAACCCCTAAACCCTAGGAATTTTATAACATTTTAAAAAGCTTTTTTGCAAATTTTTATAAGCATTTATTAAAATCATTTACTAAATTGTTCTAAACCCTAAAACATAAACCCTAAACCCTATGAATTTTATAACATTTTAAACCCTAAATCCTAAACCATAAACCCTATAGTTATTTGTGATATATATTTAAAATGGTATGATTGTGTCATATTTATTTATATTTTGAAAATGTATATTGTATATTGTTTGATAACACTTGTTAAAAATCATAGATATAAATTAAAATATCAATAAGAAACTCTACTTATATACTACAAATACTAACATATCATTCCAAAAACTAATATTATTAAATTTAACATAAACCTAAAATAAAAGAAAGATTCAACTTGGTATTTTTGAAATATATCTTGATTGATAATATTTACAAAAAAATATTTTTTTCTATATTAAACTACAAGGGTTAAAATTATAATATTCAATTTACTTGAAGTCTAATTTTTTCATATGGTATTGTGTAAAGTCATGGTACAAATACAATAAAATATAAAAATACAAATATTTAAAATTCTATCATAAAATATCGATTTGACTAGCTAACTTCTAAAACATAGATTTCTTCGAATTTTCTGATGAGAGTTTTGTGATATTATCTTAAATATATTGAAAAAAATTTGTTATGGAAAAAAAAATTATGATCACATTCATTTATTATAGTAATTTGTATTCTTGATTTATATAAATTTAAAAAAATTGCTAAAATTTATAACTTTCAAATATACATTCAATAATAATTCTTACAAAATATTTGATAGTCATTCATCATATGTTGATTAAAAATATTCATAAACATAATAATTTTAAATTATTTTGTTTAAACCAATCAAATTCCAACAATTCTATATTAAAAAATATCAATTAGCTCATACATTAAAAATAAATTTAAAAGCACTTATCAGATTAATAATATTTGCAATAAGATTAATTTTTATTAAACTAAACATCAATTTTAGAATAAAAAAGTTTATATACAATAAATTTAAGCTCGTACAACTTAGTTATTCAATTTATTTGATGTGTAATTTTTGTAGATGATATTGTATAAAGTCATTATAAAAACACATAGTAATAATTGAAAAAAAATATCTAAAACTTTATTGTAAAACATGAAGTGGAAAAAATATTATCTAAAACATATATTTCTTTCAGTTTGTGGCAAGAGATTTATAATATAGCTTTTAAATATTATAAAACATTTTACTTATTCAACTTATTTTATGTGTAATTTTTGAGATATTGTATAAAATCTTTATAAAACGCATAATTAATTGCGAAACATATTTAAAATGGTGGCATAAAATATCAGGTTGACTAATTAATTTCTTTGTCATATATTTCTTTTTATTTATGATGAGAGTTTTGTAATATATTCTTTAAATATATTGAATAATTGTTCTTGCAAATTTTTTTATGATATAGTATGTTGTGATGTTATAATTATTTTTATTGTTGAAATATATATTTCTTTAATGTAAGTATGACAAATTGTGATACTAAAATATACATTCCACAAGAGTGCTTAAAAAGAAAATCATAGTTTATAGAGATATATATATTCAATAGTGATGTCTACAAAAAAATCATAGGTATTTATAATGTTATAATAGATTAAAAATATTCATTAAAAATAAGTTATATTATTGTTTTAACCAAATTATAATATCCAATAATTAAATATTATAAAAATACATTAACAACAAATTTAAAATCACTTATTAAATTAATAATATTTGCAAAAACAAATAAAACATCATTAAATTAGACAATAATTTTAATATAAACAAGATAATATAGGATATTAAACTCATTTAAATTGTGAAGTTATGTATGTGTAAAATCACTATATACACACAAACAAACAAACAAATTTCTTACAACAAACACATTGCATAACATAAAAAATAAAATAAAAAATACAAACATTTAAATTCTACTTGTAACTAATTATAAATTAATTTTTAAATGGTATGTTTATTTCTTTTGTATTTTATTATAAGAGCTTTGTGATATATTTTGTAAATGTGTATGAAATTATTGTGCTTAAAAAGAATCATAGCCATAATCATTTGTGATGTTATAATTATTTGTATAGTTGAAATATTAATTAAAAAGAACTATAAAAATGTGATTTTTTAATTGTATATTAAAGGGTGATCCTTACAAAGAAATCTATGGTTATAATTATTTGTGATAATGTCATCCTATTTATAGTTTTAAAATATAATGATTAAAAATGTTCATGAAAATTTAATTTTACTTGAAAAAAATTAAGAAATAGTAAACTTCAACAATTCCATACCATAAAGCTTTATTAACATTAGTTATAAACATTGATTGTTCAAATACATATTAACTTAACAACTAATATCAATTTATTTAAAAAAAAATGTTGTTATTTTAAAATTATTTTTACATTCCATGACATAATATATAAATTCGTTAACAAAAATAAAATAAAATAAACAATATGTGAATTAGTTCAAAAAAATAAAATAAGAAAACATAACCAGTAAAAAAAATATTTCTCAAAAATAACCATAATCATAAGCATTTTTCAGAAATAACAATGGCCATAGGTATCTTTGAGAACTTGAAAAAATGTTTACAAATCCCTTCTTTAAAAATAAATATTAATGTAATATTTGAGAGTTTACAAATAATAATATAATTAAAAACAAAAAAAAATTACATGTTGTGTCTACATTTTCCATCTCGGTCCTGTAAACATATTTAAAAACATAAAGTTATATTATTAACATTACATGATCATAATAGATAAAAAAACATTATATTTATAAAAAAATGATAGTAGAATTGAAATTGAAGAGAAAAATTTATCTAAGACAATCGTCAAAACAGAGTAAACAAAGAATTCAAAAAAATCTGGAATACACTACCTTTGGAATACACTACCTTTATCAAAAACTTAAACACTCGATATTATATATTATTAACCCTACATGATAATAGATAAATAAGATTATGTTATAAAAAAAAAATTATAATAGAATTGAAATTATGAAGAAAAATTTCCCTGAGACACTCGTCAAAATAAAGTAAAAAAGAATTCAGAAAAATCTTAAATACACTACCCATATCAAAAACCTAAAAGCTGGATATTATAAATGACTGTAAAAAGAAGAACAAAAAAATCAAATGAACCCTAACCTTTCTCCCAGATTCCAATCCCTTCCTACTTCATTTCTTACAACCTACCAAACAAAGGCGAACAGAGAACATCTGCCACGAAGCCTCCACGATTCTCAGTAAACATTGAACACCATTAAATTTTTTGCACATTGAGACTAAAAATAAAAATACATATATATGTAATTGTTGAACATTTCTAAAATTATGCCAAAAGTATTTAGGATTGTGTAAAAGTATTCTGATGATTGATAGAAAAAATTATCTGAGCCAAGGATTTTAAAATTAAAGTGAAATCTATTTATTAAATGCCTCAAATATCAATGGATTTTACCAACTTATTGGATTCAAGTCTAGATCCCTCAACATCACCATTAGTCTTCCCACTTCTGCAACATTCCATCTATCCATTCAACGTTACTCTCCCACTAGTCCCTGCCTTACATGCATTGAGGGTTACTCTACTTTTAGGACTCTGAAGCTATTCCCTGCCATGCATGTGTGATAGTTGCCTAGACTCTGAGGATAGGTTGATTGAAGGAGCCTAATTGGCTATCTCCATGCCACCAAAGCCACGTTTCTCTTGGACCTTAAAGAAACAAAAAAATATAGACATATTAATAGAATGTTTTCCTTACAAAATTCAAGATGGTCATATAAATTTTTATACTAAAACAAATTGGGCTTATCCCAAGAAGGTGGTATATTCAACAACAGGATTCCGTCTTCCCAAGCCCTAGAATGTATACATGTGAAATAATTAGTATGTAATATTTACCTTTTTTGTTTACTTTTTTGCTATGGGTAAACAGTAAATCATTCTAAAATACACATTAACTGTAATATAATTAACTATAATTTAAATTTTTATCCATAAATCTAAGTATCAAACAAATATAACAGGAAATACCTCGTGGATAACCATGCCGAATTCTTAATTCTTACTACAAAATGCTTATAAACCCATTCCTCCGTTCCATTATTACTTCATATTTATCTTCACTTTCTATCCCACCCTCTCAAAACCAGACACTACTAAAATAAATCAAAATACAAAACAAATGAAGAAGAGAAAACAAGCAAACCCTTGGTAAGAATGGCCATGCTTGACGCAAGAAAAGAGAAAACTAAACAAAAACCTAGTCTGATCTAAAAACCCAAAAATCTCCTCGACCGACCCTGCTGACCGCTCATTTTCATGCCTATTAATCCAATCATACATACCACTACTCCTATTCCACTTATGTCCGGCCTCTCTGCCACAAATATCAAATATACACCGGACCCAGCTCGTGTCAAAGATCAAAGATACAGGTGCTCATCTAAGTAGCTGCATATCACAAAATTGATTTCTTAAAATTTTCAAATCCGCTTGAAACCTTCAGGCTTTTAGATTTTCAATTTTATTGTGGTTAAAAGCTTGTTCGTAATTTTTAATTTTAGAAATATTCACCGGCTAACGATCTAGAAAGGATCACCTGTCGTGTTCTCCATTCTATGGTCGCTTTTTTTCTAGCTTTTTTTTGTAGTGGCCACGATCTCCTTCTTAGTATATTTTTTTATTTTTAGAAAGGATCACCTGTCGTGTTCTCCATCCTATGGTCGCTTTCTTTCTAGCTTTTTTTTTGTAGTGGCCACGATCTCCTTCTTAGTATATTTTTTATTTTTAGAAAGGATCACCTGTCGTGTTCTCCATTCTATGGTCGCTTTTTTTCTATTTTTTTGTAGTGGCCACGTCGGCATGTGTATAACTGCATATTAGCCTATAATGATCACGTTACAAGTTGTTAGTTACAGCTTAAATGAGATGGATATCATGACTAACACATGAAGTAATCGATTCCAGCAGTCGAAAAAATGAAACAGGTTTGAAGTAAATCGATTCCAGTGGTCCTCACTCCTGCTCGTTCGGGTGTAAATTGCATCATAAGCCATATAAAATGGAAATTCTTAAAGACCATGCACTAACCCAATCATTGGAAGCTTAGTGCATGGCACCTTTACCTATGAAAGATATTATCCGGAGCACCGGTGGTTCACTGTCAATAATACAGGTAGTGTGTTTCGTTTCAAAGTAATTAATGTCGTCAGTGTGCTTCGATGTCGTAAATACGTGGTGGATTTGAAATATGCATTTATGCGATATTTATTTGAATTTTCAAAACACCCGCCCAAACTCTAGCTATTTGAATTTCAAATTTGAGAATGGTTGAATTAGATTCATCCAGGGAGTTTGAGGTTTGTTACGATGCCGCCATCGGATAAATTTCAACTAAAAGTGAGGTTCTTTTGAAACTTCTTCCCCAAAGTGGTTTATTTGAAATCTCTTTTGAATAAAATTTTATCTCTACCTCTTCACTCCTAGGTGTTTTGGCACATTGGGTATTTGATTCATTTCTTTGATTCTTTGTTTCTCCTAATTTTTCATCTTTCTTCTTAGGTAGAGGAGTACTAATGGATATATCTTGTTTTTATATATTGATTTTTATTATATGAATGTTTTCTTCTATCCATGAATCTATATTTGTCAACTTTTTATGTTTGGTCATTGCATGTGGATATGGGGTTTATTGGTACTTTTATATTTTATATAAGATTATGTGGTGGGGATCATAAGCACAAATTTTCCTCTGGGGAAGTTTGTAGAGGCCAACATTTGGCCCACCACATTAAATGCATTTTTGGTGATTAAAATAAACATGCCTTAGCCCATCAACTATTTGAGCTTGAAATTTACCTCTTATTTTCTTGGAACAAAATGCAACAATTTGGAGAATATATACTCCAATATGAAAAAATTTCTTGTCAAGAAAATTGGCAATTTGTAGGGAGGCATTTCCAATATTCTGATTTCTCTATAATATTTTTCGGACTTAGCTACAAGATATATATAATTTTTGGAAAACTCTTTGGGAGGAGCTCATCAAGTATGAAAAAAACGTTATAGACTTGAAGTGAGTAAGGTATTAAAAAAATCCTTCATTGTTCATCCTCTTCCTGGTTATAGTGATTCACTAAACCACTAAACCTTCATGTCTTCAAAAATCTAGACTTACCATTTCAAATTAGAAAATTTGGTAAATTGGGAGAATAATGGGAGATATACCAAAAAGGATGGATATTGGAAATATCTTGTTTCTCTAAAATTAGGAAATTGAAAATTAATAGTATGTGCAATATATATAGCTAGCTCATAATTCACTTTGTTCTTTCTTATAGGAAGAAGGGTACTGGAAATTCCCTAAACACTTTGATTCATAGCATTTCCATCATTAGCATGGCCTTCTTTTCAGCATTTGGTAACTCTGTATATAATTGAATTGCATTATATTTAGTGAGAGTGTGAAATTCTTTGATAGGTAGTAGCATAACATGTTACAAATACAAAGTTGAAATTTGGAGGACAATGTGACCTTCTCTACATATGGTGTCTAGATTGTCAGATATACTTAACATCCCACACCAAGAAATAAATTTAGGTGGAATATGGACCACGATGTGACCTTATCTAGATATGATGTGTTTAATGGTGGATACATTTGACATCGGACACCAAGAAATAAATTTAGGGAAATCATATGTTTGGGAATGGTAAGAAACTCCAAACCAGTTTGTTACACACGAGGAAAGAATCAATTTCTAGATGTTCCTTCTTTGATTTGAAATAAGTCAAATTTGCAATAGTTTATGAGAGATATTTGTCTAAGCCTCAAATATTTCAAAAATTACAAGCTCATGGGATAGAGGGTTTGACCTCATATACTTAGTCATTGTTTTAAAAGGATAGAGAATGGTGAAAGAGACTACATGGATTTTTAGTTGAAATATTTGTTGACCTAGAGATCATTGTACAATGTTGGGAATGTGTTAGATGAGATCATAGTTTTGTCATTGGAACCATTGTGTTCTTTTTTTATGGTAAAATAATATTATTCCCCTTTTTTCCCCTTATGAAATCAACATTCCTTTTCTTGAACTCAAATTTAGAAAATTCTAGTAATTTCACTCAAGCTAAGATAGAGTTCCATGTCATCCATCCACCTCACCTCAACTACATGTCAATATGTTACTTGTGTTCACGCATATGTTGTTGTGCTTACCTATCTCCAGAACTCTTGTTTTGTTATATTCTTGCATAGTGGCAAGAAACTTCTTTTATTAAACTAATAGTATCACTTGTCTTGAACTCTAGTGAAAGAAAGCCCTCAATGAATCTAAATAGTTGATTTATGATGAGTAGTTTGGTGCTAATCTAGACTTTCTCTCCATCTCCTAACCTCATTAAAGTGCCAATCCATTATAATATAATTTCATAACCATGAATTTTACTATTATAACTATATTACATACTTTTTATATTTATCTATGTGTATACATATAGATATATATTATTTTTTCTTTTTCTTCTCACTTGTCGACATATTCATCAAACTAAAAATTACTCTCATAGAATAGGCCACCTAAATATGAATCATTCCATTTCTATTTGGGGATAATATAATCAAGTTTCCTTTTCATCTATTCCTAATTTTTTTTCTTTTTCATCTATTCCTATTTTTTTTTTGCATTTTAACATGACATGGAAAAGGTTTTAGGACCATATAAAAAAATGAGAAAATAAGGAACTAATAAAGCTTATATTGTATATATAAATACAATTATAGTTTATCTAATTTCAAGTGTATATTTCATTTTTTCCCTTGCAAAAATAAAGCCCATATAGTATATATAAATATGTTATATTATAAAACTTATTCTAAACACTTCAAAGGATTGAGCACATAAAGAGTGAAACAAAATGTAAAGCAATGATTAACATAAAATGAAGGATATACACATTTGGATATCGAATGTAGTCTGGGAAAATTTTAAAATGTGCTCACATGATCAAATGTGAACATTCCAAAATTCAGCGCATCATAATCCGCTGGCACCTAATGCTTAAACATCAAATTTGGGCATGGGAAAATTTGCCTTCATACATACTGCATTTTTTCTCTTCCTATGTTCTGTTTGATGATGCACACCTCACCAAAGATTCAACATTAAATAGACCTAGAAATATTAAAAGGGTGAAAGCATAAGGCCTCTATTCAACATTAATCCTTGCCACCTCTTCAACTTTGGGAGTTAATTTCAATTGATTTTTATGCAAAAATCTTGATATGGTTACTAGGTTTTAATGTAGTTGGTTTTTTTTATTGCAAGACCAATTTGGGCACAAGCAAGATATGGTCCCCAGCTCAGAGGAAGCAAGTTGCATCAAAAAAATATACTGGATAGCTAAGAGCGAAGCATAAATGACAACAAATCCTTTTTCTGTTGGCATAAGGAAATGAATTTAGTTGCAGAATTCTAAAAAACGGATTCTCAAGTTCATTGTCAAAGGGAATGAAATGTTTTTCCAAATGAAAAAAAAATCCAATTTTCTACTGGTGTAAGGAAATGAATTGAGTTGCAGAATTTTAAAATTGGATCCTCCAGTTCATTGTCAAAGGATTAATGACTACGTAAACTAGATTTGTTCTTAAACTATGAAAGTCATTTACTTTTCTCATTTAGACATTTAGATTATGAGATACTTTGGACGGATTTGATGTTGTATGTTCATGGACCAGGTATCATAACTCATTCCAAAGTCTCACTTGATCATTTAGGTCTTCCAAAGCTTGGAATGAGTGCGTAAACCCCAAACCATGTACCATTGGCACCTAGTTCAAATCTCTCGCATGGAAGGAGAGAAATTATAAGGCAACATACATTGATGAACGAATTAATGTTAGTTGATATTTTGAAGCAAAAAATGAAAGAAATGTAGAAAACCAGAACATAGATTTGAATTTCACTGTAACCGGCCACAAATCTACATACGTTTTAAATTATTTGTCTAAAGCAACCAAACAATGTAGATAAAAAATAGATATCGAAACCCTAGATATCCAGATAATTTGTAGGATGTGGGGAATCGAACCCCATGTTTTTGTAGCTTGGTAACTGTTGTATCTTGGTAATGGAGTCCCACTTCAAAACTCAACAAGATAAAAATTGTCAAAAATTACATATTCTTCCACCAATATTACTAAACAAGAAACCCCATCATTACAAGATTTCCTCTTGAATAGTGTACCCCAGGAAACCAAGGATAGAGGTAGTGAGCCTGAGACCTCAAACTACCAATCTCAACCGCAAGGAAATCTAGAGATAGAGGCATGCAACAAATACCACTAAAGACGATAGGGACCATGACATATTCTTGAGATCATAAACATGAGGAAACCCAAAAAGAAAAGATGACCACCTCATCGAAAATTCCATTTACAAAGGAACTCCTAGGTCCTATAGGTACAACCATATTTATTACTAGACAAGGAAGATAATAAAGCCATCCCATTTTAACTCTTGCAGCAAGAAAATTTAGTAGTGCTCTTGTCCTCACCACTTCTCGCGATCCAAATGATACTCACCACCTTTCCGCTCACCGAGGTGCCAAACTGTGTAAGTTAGCACACCATAGCAACCAAAGCACAAGCCCCTCTAGCTTACATTATCCTTTCACTCTAAAGGAACCACTTGAATTAGCATACATAGGTTTGGTTATCCTATGCCACTTGTCTATGGACCCTCTCCCCATCTATCCCCCATGTTGATCAAGGCAAAATTTAACCTTCATGTTATCTTAGTTTTATAATAATATATATATATATTTCATGTGTCAAATACCAACTAAATGAAAAAAGAACTAGATATCTCTTTCATTTTGAGTTACGAACCACTAAAATTTTTTAATCATAATTTACCTTTTCATTTACCAATATAGTATATAGATAATTGAAATTGGAATATTTATGTATACTACTACAACATAGACACAGACACACACATTCATGCCATATTTCAACTCCAAGATAAATAAGGAAAAAATTACACATCTCCTTCTTTTTAAGGTAGACACCATTAAAAGTTTTGAATCATTAGTTATTATTTTTTCAATTCTTTTATTTACTAAATACATAGTTGTCAATCTTCCCTTTTTTTAAGTATTTTAAATCCTAAGTCGTATCAAATACTAAAGGAATTATACATCTCCATGATGTCATTTTATTAGAAAGCACAAATTAATTAGATGAGAAATATCCTTGGCTTTATTTATTTATTTTTACAATAAATTTCTTCTTGCCATCAATATTTTCTAAATGTTTGGTATGAAATTTTATTACGTATTAAATAAATTTAGCATGTGCATGATATTATTGAGTGGAAAATAATTTTGAACACACTAAAAAATATTTTACATTCAATTTTTTTCTCTCTATAAATGTTAATTTGATATAAAATTCCCCACTAATTTGCCTGGCAATGGATGGTTTTCATGAATGCATTTACCATCAGCATGCATTCACATAGACAGTGGCTCTCATCCACGTTTAATATGCCCACTCAGTCAGCTAATCCATCAATTTTCATGATGCTTGATCCACTGCTCCATATCCTCTGTGTGATCTCCTTGTACTTAACACTAATGCCTCATTAACCTACTTGGCGATGGAAAACATTTTTTTTGTCTAAATATTTCTTGCTCTTTTGTCACCCAACTTTCTCATGCTTCATCACTCACCTTTTCATACTCTTATTTCCTTCCTAAATAAAAGATACCATTCCCTCAGTGATTCTAAATTCCTCATCCTCATTCTCCCACCTACTACTATGGTTTAGGAGAGTAGATGTGTAATTAATGGAGGTGATGGATGTGGTAGTGAGTGTCATCCCCATGATGTAGAATTTGACAAAATGTCTAATCTCTTCATCCCAAATATTCATGAAAGTATACCACACAATGTATCCTCCATGGAAGATGATGAATTAAGGTGCCTAGGTGATGGGCATTGGGCCTCAAAAGTTTACTAGCGAGACAGTTATGGAAGAAGCAACAAGCCAAATAAGATTCCATAAGGAAGGATGTTAATTCTAATGAATTAGTAGTCTCCACTAATCTCTACTGGACCTTATCCACTCATTCAACATCTCCTTCTCTCCTATCACACTATCCTATTCCCGAACTAGCTCCCAAGATGCCATAGACTTCCTTTCAATCCCACGTACTTCCCCTAGTACTTTCCCCTTCAATCATGACTGACTATATGAAACTAAAATGTTGAGTGAGTGGAGGAGCTAATAGAGCACAAGCATAGCAATTGTTGCGTTCTTATGGTTGTCTTATCATTGAGGACGATCCAGAAGATGCACCATAAATGTAAAATAAAATATGAAGATTCACCATCGTATTTTTGAAATATATTTTGATTGATAATATTTTGGAAAAGAAAAAAAAAATATTTTCTATATTAAATCTAGGGGTTTGGTTTTCTCGGTGGCTTCAAAAAACTAGTTTAAATAACACAAATTAAGATTTCATGTCAAAATTTTCCACGGTATTCTGGCACCAGAAAGTCTAAAAAGTCACACTAAAAACAACTCCTATTTAAAAGGCGTCTAAAAAGTCACACTAAAAACAACTCCTATTTAAAATTCAAACATCAGTTATCAACCTACCTAATTAATTTCTAAAACATGTATTTTTTTCAATTTGTGATGAGGATTTTCTAACATATTTTTGAAAAATATTGAACAATTAATCTTGCAAAAAAGAAGAAGTTACCAACCATCATTGGATGTATATATTTTTTGCCAACCATCATTGGATGAATCTTGGAGGTGGTAATTATATGTTGACAATACTTGTTAAAAAACTATCGACAATGAATAATCGTTACAAAAAAAATCATGGTTATAATTTTAAAATGATGTACAATGTATAATAGTTAGAAAACATTCATGAGTATACTTTTTTTTTTCCTTTTTTTTGTAAGCAATCAAAATTTTCATTAAAGGAGAGAGGCAATTGGAGGAGAGAGGCAAGGGTGAGAAAAGCGGAGACTAAAAGACGACTAAAAGAGAAAAGGGGGAGTGAGGGGGAGAGAGAAGGGGAGGGATAGAAAGACATAGCAAGCTCGAGAGGGTTGTTTTGAAGGACGAATTGAGATATTTAAGGATAGTAGGAGAGGGAGAATGGTAGAGAGAGAGACATATAGAGAGAGAGAGATTAATGGAGGGTGAGAGGGAGATAGGGGGAGTGATAGAGGGAGAGAGAGAGAGAGTGGGAGAGAGAGTGATAGAGGGAG
>APFE031150968.1:8979-21357 GCA_000404065.3 Pinus taeda
TTCAAACTTATGACTTTGTTGTCGAAATTATTAAATTCATAAACATTATTTTTCAAACTTATAAATATGTTTTCATAGTTATTAATTTAATCATGACTTGGCAGAATCAAGAAATTAATTTTTCAAATTTATAAGTTTGTCTTTGTCATTAATATTTGAATGCTAAATTTATGGTGTATAATTTACATGTTTGTCCACACGTCAAAATATGTACTTAGTTGATACATTATCTAAACAAAATATCCTTTTAATTTGTTTGTTTAACGTTTTAATTTGATTACTAATAAACTTAAATATAATTGTATTTGTCACATATGTAAATTTTTCATTTAATTGATAGATTATTTAGAATTTTTTTTCTTTCAAAATCATAAATTACATTGAATTCAGGCTCATGGTATCCATCTTAAGAATGTTGAGAGTTTTTTAGTAAGAATCAAATTAGAAACAATGTATCAATGTTCAAACCAACTAGTGTGGTTCATCTTGTCATGACGATAAACCACACTAAATGGTTAGAAACACATCCACAAATTGTTTCAAATGTAATTTTTATGAAAAAACTCTCAACATTCATAAATTAATCTCTTATTATTTTAATGGAATGGAATTACTATTAAACCTGTGAAAAATTAAACAAATTAATTTAAAATTATTAATATATAATTAATTAACTAAAAATATTAATTCAAAATATAAGTTTTCATAGTTTTAATAATGTTAAATATTTTTATCATTTATTTTTCATAAAAAACGATTAAAGTATTTTTTGTAAATAATAAAAAATTTATTAAAGCTAAAACTAGTTTACTTTTTGTAAAACACTTTGTAATTAATTAATATTTTAATTTTTATTTTTAATTATATTATAAAGATTTTGGTTCAATATTACTTATTTTAATAACGATTATCTTGCATAATATATATAATATATATATATATATATATACAGTATTATGATTCTAATATTTATTGAAAACTATATACAATATTCCATCCTTTTCCATGTAGAAAAGCTATATATAATTTTCTATCATTTACCATGAAGGTAAGATCTACCATTTAAATGCCCTGTAAAATTAAAAACTACAAACTTGAAAGAGGGAAAATACAAATATTTACGGGTATATATCTTAAGGTTTAATGGTGTTCGGCTTGCACACAATTATGAAGTCTCCATTTGTATCGAAATTCCTGGTGAGTAAGAAAGGTAAAGTTTAGTTTAACTATTTAAAAGAATATTTTAGGATTTTAAATGAGATACATATTGCTAAAAGATTACAAATGCTTTATATATTATATTATAAAATGTTATTTAAAATTTTTAGAAACAATAAAATTATAAAAGTAGGTAAATTTCATCAAGAACAAATAAATTAAAAATCTAATAAATTATTAATAATTTATGAAAATTAAAAATTGTAATTTAAAGACTATAAGAAAAATAAATGAACTCAAAACATAATTAGCTACATCAAAACCTTGTTCACTATAATGGGAAATATGTGTGTTTTTTTACAAAGGAATTTGGTTATCTTTCTCTATATTTATCTAATGTGATCCATGTTATGAAACTAGCTCATAAAAAGATAGAAAAGAAAGATCAATGCCTTAGAAATCAGCCTCTTTGAGGAGGCAATCTTCTTTACATTACACAAATGAAAAATTCTTGGAAGATACAAATGAAAAAACGTCATTTCTATAAATAGGAGTCTAAGGGGTCACAATATAATCAAATCTGATATAGCAATAATAATATAATGGCACAACAATAGCAATAATGGGCTTCTATGGGGCACAATAATAACAATATGGGGACAATAGGGGAACAACAATAACAATAAAAGGCTACAATGGCAATAATAATGGGGGAATCACTAGTATTATATGGACCTAACATGCCCCTCTCCTTCAAAAAAGCGTTGTCCTCAACACTTGAGTAGTTCTGGATGCTTCTATATAAAATTCGCATCCTCCCATGTGGAATCTTCAGTGGGTAAGTTCTTCCACTTGACAAGATACTCCAAAATTGATCGATTTCATAACTGTCGAGTTCTTGTTTCAATGACTTCTTCAGGTTCCAATATGATTTTTCCTTCCTTATCAAGTTCTGGCAATATTTTTTGAACTAGGAGTTTGTCACCAATAACCTTCTTTAAGCACGAAACATGGAAAGTTGGGTGCACTCGGGAAGCTGCAGGAAGCTCCAATTTGTATGCCATAGTACCAATCTTTTGCAACACCTTGTATGGACCATAATACTTTGGTGATAATTTATTATACTTCTTAGCTTTCTTGAGGCACATTTGTTCATATGGTTGTTGCCGTAGAAATATCAGGTCAACTATATCAAAACTTCTTTCCCTGCGATGTCGATCTGCCTATTGTTTCATTCTATTCTATGCCAAAGTTAGGTTATCCTTTAAGAGTTTGAGAACTTGTTGTTGATGCTTGATGTGATCTTCCACTACTTGAACCTCATAATTTTCTCTTAAACATGATGTCATGGATGGTGGGTTATATCCATAAAGTGCGATAAATGGGGTCATTTTGGCTACAGTATGGAAGTAATTGTTATACCACCATTCAGTGAAATGCAATCATTTGACCCATTTTTTGTTTATCTGATACAAACAAACGAAGATATCCTTCCAAACATTTTTTTACTATCTCATTTTTCCCTTCAGATTGAGGATGATAAGATGAGCTTTGAGCTAACTGAGTACCAAGGCAAGAAAATAATCATGTCCAAAAATTTCAAGTGAAAATGGGATCTTTGTCTCTTACAATAATATTTGGGTTTCCATGTAGCTTTTGAATTGTTTCCATAAATGTAGTAGAAACTATACTGACTTTAAATGGGTGAGATAATGCACAAAATTGTGCATACTTGGTAAGTCTATCAACTACCACCATGATGACACTCTTTCCTTTAGACTTGGGTAAAATTGTGATAAAATCCATTGAAACCTCCTCCCAACATTGACTTGGAACCGATAAAGGTTGTAATAGATGAGGGGAGTTAATTTTTTCAACTTTATTTTTCCGAAAAACCAAACATTCTGCCACAGAATTTTGAATATCAGATTTAAGGCCATCCCAAAAAAAATATTTCTTAACCTTGTGGTAAGTTGTTAAAAATACCGAGTGCCCTCCTAAGGGAGAGGCATGCAATTCCATACATATATTTTGTTTGAGTTGGGAATTCTGACATAGGTATAAGCGATCTTTGTACCATAACAAATAAATTTTCTAGCTAAATGTATCATATTTACTGGGTTCTTGTTGTATCTTTTGAATGAGTGCCCACACTTTTTCATCATTCTTCCATTAATCACTTTCTTCGATTATCCAATGTGGTTGGATAATAGAAATGACACAAAGCAATGCTTCCACATCCTCATCCTTTCTTGAGAGTGCATGTGCCACAACATTTTTCTTCCCTTTTTGTATATGATTTCAAATTCATAACCTGACATCTTTTTGACCCATTGTTCCTTCTCTTTTGAAGATAATATTTGTTCTAAAAAATATTTAAGGCTATCATGATCCATTTTTACCTTGAAGTGTCTTCCTATTAGGCAGGGTCGCCATTTTTAAGTGCATGTAGGCCGACATTTCCTTCTCATAAATAGCTTTGTGTAAATAATTTCCTTTGGTTGGACAACTTCCAAAAGAATGGGTCTTTCTTCTTGCATTAAAACAACAACAATTCCATTTCATGAGGCATCACATTCCACAATAAAGGTTTTTGTGAAGTTTAGCGTAGCTAAGACCGGTGCTTGGCACATTTCCTCTTTAATATATTCAAAGGCCTTCGTTGCTTCTGGACTCCATAAAAATGCATCTTTCTTCAATAATGTTCTTAGAGGTGCTGCTATTGTCCCATAATTCTTAATAAAATAGTGATAATACCCTATGAACACGAGAAATCCTTAGAGATGCTTTATGGATATGGGGATTTTACATTCCTTAATGGATTTAATTTGCTAGGGTCTACCTTAACACCTTCATGAGATACAACATGACCGAGATATTCCACCTCTTGTACTCCAAAGAAACATTTGGAAATTTTTGCATATAATTATTTTTCTTCCAATAGTATGAGCACCCTTTGAACGTGTGGAACATGATCCTTGCAAGACTTTCTTTTGATTTGTATATCATGAATAAATACTAACACAAATTTTCGAAGGAAAGCTTTGAAAATGGAATTCATCAAACATTCAAATGTAGAAGGTGCATTGATAAGGTCAAAAGTCATGACCAAAAATTCGTAATGACCCTCATGAGGTCTAAATGTTGTTTTCGGAATGTCTTTAGTCTTCATTCTAATTTGATGATATCCTAAACGAAGATCCAACTTGTTGAAGTAAATTGATCCATGCAATTCATCCAATAATTCATCAATGACAGAAATGGGAAATTTATCTTTAATAGTGAGCTTGTTGAGCTCCCTATAATGTGGACACATGCACCATGACCCATCCTTCTTGTGCACCAATACTACTGGAGTAGAGAAAGAACTTTGACTAGGTTGAATTATACCAACCTTTAACATTTCTACAATCATACATTCAATTTCACTCTTTTGGGCATAGGGATATCTGTAAGGCTTGATGTTTGGAGGAACACTTCCTGGAATCAAATGAATAACATGATAATGATGGAAAAAAGGTGGGAGACCTTTGGGAGTCTCAAATACCTTGGAATGATTGTCCAAGACTTTTTGGAGATCTAGAGAAATATATGATTTCGATGTGGGAACCTCTAGCAAACATAATTGTGCAATTACTCCTCATTTTTCTTTATTTAGAAGGTTTGTCATTCCATTAGAGGTGATTATCTTTCTAGGTTTTCCTACGATGCCTCTTAATTCAACTTCCTTTCCTTCCAAAGAAAATTTCATGAAAAGTTCTTGAAAATTAAAATCAATTGTACCCGAGGATTACAGCCATTGGACTCCCAATACAACATCAGCACCACCCATTGTAATGGAAATAATTGGGCTATTCAATACATATTATCCCATGGATATCTTGTATTATGACACTTTCCAGACCAATTTATGGTACCTCCACTTGCAACTATCACTTCACACTCTGGTGCTAGATATAGGAAGCAATTCAATTCCTTGGTTATCTTACAATGAATAAAATTATGGATACTCCACGAATCAATCAAAACTATTACCTTTTTCTTCTTGATATGCCCTTCTATATTGATAGTTTTAGAAGTGGTAATTCTAGCCAATGCATTACAATATATGATCGGATTCATTTCTTCTTTCTCTAGGTTTTCTCATGGTGTATATCCTCTTTTTTTTATGTTTCTTTTTACTTTTATTTCTCCTCTTCGCAATCTATGTAAAATAATTTCTTTTGAGCACACTTATGACCTTTACTGTATTTTCTATCACAACTGTAACAAATCCCTTTTGCAATTTTTTCTTCCAATTCTTGGGGTGTCAACCTTGTAGGTTATGGAAGGCTAGGGGAAACAACACTTTCATCTTTATAGTTGTGAGTGGTAGGCTTCCTTGTTTCCATAATTTTTATTTCTATTTTTCTTGCCAACCTGAATGCCTTCTCTAATGAGTCAGATTCCCATAGGAGAAACTCATGTTGGATGTTATCCTTTAAAGTCCCTATGAACACATCAATCCTATTCTCCTCTGGAATATATTTTACCCTTATATTCAAGTTTTGGAAGTCCTCAATGTGCTCCATCACTCAAATTTTTTGTTTGAGGTTTATCAATTGGCTAAAAAAGTGTTGTTTTTTGTCTCCTCATAATGTGCTATCATTTCTTCTGTAAAAAATTGCCCAAGTAACAATTTGTTTATGAGAGAAAATCCATTGATATCATACAAACTTATTTGGTTCCAAATATAAAGTTGCAATGTGTACCTTTTATGTGTTTCACACATTATGGAGATTGAAATATTGCTCCATCTCTAGTATCCATGTTACAGGATCCTTTCCATTAAAATTCCTCATATCGATATTTGGAACATGGTGGGTCTTCAATCCAATGTTAGAGTCAATGAAATCATGATTAAATTTTTTTTTTCTCTCATCATGAGTTTTCTTTACTACCCTTTCACCATTAGTAAGCATTTCTTGTAGAAACTTAGTCAAATCTATCTTCAAATCTTCCATGTCGCCTTTCATCTTTTCTTCTATACCATCCATCTTAGCTTCCACGCCTTTCTTTAAACCATCAATCTTAGCTTTTGTTACCTTTTGTGAGAGTGAAATTTGTTGCACTTGGTCTCGTAATTTTGATATATCATGTTGCATTTCTTCCTCTTCTTCATGAGTCATGCTAGAGATTTCAGGTTGCTTACTAGGTGTTTCCATTCCTTTCTTTGGGGCATCAATTAATGATAATTATGCTTCACTATGCCCTTTGAACTTCAAAATAATTTTTCAACCCAAACTTATTCAAAATTTTAAAAAGACTACACACATTTTTTCGCATTGTAGAATCTCGATATTGAATATGTTGTATCTCTGTAATTGCAGATCTCCAAGGTCTGAAATTGATTCCTATGGTATCCCTTTGAGTCCTCTTTCCAAAGTCACCAATCTGATCATAATTGGATTCTCCAAGAAAGAGTGATGCACAATCTCCCAAGATGACCTGATTATATAAATTTTCAGTAGAGTGAACTTGTACGATGTGCCATGTGTCACTTTGTCAACCTTTGGATTTGAAAATGATACATAAAAAACTATTATTCGTCCTATTTCTGTAACTTCTTATGAAATTTCAATATAATGCTGAGAGAAAAAGCTATGACGATTTTCACAAGGTTACTTTTTGGGAATGTAATTAGGGAGTCTGCAAAAACCCTAACTTCCTGAGATCATATTTCCGAAAATATAGCGAGACAATATCTGAAATTCGGACCCAAGGTTCAAAAAGATTTCATCTCAAATGAGTTTATTTTAGCTTCTGAAACATCTCAGAAACAAATTTTCACCGAAAATGCCATGATGACCTATTTGGAGCAACGAAACCCTAGAATCCAAAGCTTTGATACCAAATGTTATAAAACTAGCGCACAAAAGGATAGAAAAAAAAGATCAATGCCTTATAAATCATCCTCTTCGAGGGGGAATCCTCCTTTACATTACACAAATGAACAATTCTTGGATGATTCAAATGACAAAACCTCCTCTCTATATATAGGAGTCTAAGAAGTCACAATATAACCAAGCCAACCTAACAATAATGATATAAAAGCACAAAAATAACAATAGAGGGATTCTATGGTGCACAATAATAACAATATGGGGACAATAGGGGCACAACAATAATAATAAGGGATACAACAACAATAGTAATGGGGGAATCACTAGTATTATAGGGACCTAACACAAGCACATTCAAATTTGCAAGAATAGAAAAATGCATATCTTTAAACATTAGATCCTTAACTCTATTTGACAAAGCCAACTCTAGGAAGCTTGGGAAGACAAATGTGTAAGAAAGGATCCCCTCTACTCAATATCCCCTCAACTTTCTCTGGTGACATCAATGGCTTGGGATGCCCCTACTAAAGTTCCCCTCAAATTCAAGATTTTATGGTGACTAGTCTTTTGCAAGGCACTAATTAGGCCCTAATTTTGACTACCCAAGAGCTTGAAGCAACTTAGGGTCCATCAACCACATGTTCTTAGGAGGGCCCCTACTCCATAGGTATGAATGGTTCATTCCCTCTATCATGTTTTGAGTTGAATAATTTAAAGGGTTCCTTCTCTACTATCTCCGTGAATCCCTCCCCTAGTCCTACCCCTTTGGATACCCTCCTAGACCTCTCCTCACACCTCTCTTCCCTATTTTTCTTCTTCAACCCTTCCTTGCCCTCTTTTCCTCCTTCATCTCCCTTATATTGTGCCAATTTACTCCCCATATATCATCCTCCACCCCAACTCAGTTCCCTACCCACTCTTTCTCATTATAATATACACTTCCATTCTCTTGTCGAACACTCTCGAGATCTTGTTATTCATGAACTTGGATGCAACCTCAGAATGATCAAAGAAAAAAGAATTAAGTCATTGAATAGAGGCATAGAATAACTAATATTTATCTAGGCTTAAAAGAAAGAACATTTTGAACTTCACTTTGGGAAGAAAAATCTATTTTAAGGCCCCTAGAGCTTAAGGTCCCTCTCAGTTTTCCAAATGAAAATTCCATCTTTAAATCGTAGGGGCATTTCCAACCCTTCTATAATACTGATTATAAAGGATATAATCAAGTTAAATTACCTATAACTTATATTACCCCAAAAATGAATATTAGAATCAACAAATTAAGAAAATACATTGAAATCAAGCTTTCCCTATGTGGACTTTGTAGCCAATGATGCAACAGGGTAGTCTAGTGGGATTATTACAAGTTGACACAATAGGTTCATATGGTTGGTTTCTTCATGGGATTTCTGAGTCAAAATCTCTTGTTCCCTATGTGGACTGAGACATCTCTCTCATCGAAGGAGATTTAAATTTCTCTCTTGGGGTTTATGAGGTTTGGAGTTGTATGGCCATATCTTATCCCCTCCCTAATTTCCTAACCGATTTATTTGAATCCATCAACCTATGTGACATTGTTCATGTGAAGATCCATCCTACTTGGTCAAACAATAGAAATTTTTCGACCCTTGAGTCCAAATGATTAGATTTCTTCCTCATATTAGATATAATTCTATACCAAAACCTCAATTTTAAATAGTGGGTAACCATAGGAGATGACTCATATCATTGTTCCATTATTCTTGACATGGAATATTTCCCATCCAAAACCCACAGTCCTTTAGAAATGAACAATTATCCCTCTCTCCATGAATCCATAAATCTTCAATGGAGTGATTTTTCTTTGAATCATTCAGAATACTTAGACGTTCATATCCATGAAAACCTTAAATAATCGAAGGCTACCATTTCAAGGTGGGTAAAATTTAAAAGGGCTCAGGCACAAAAAGCCATGGATGAAATCCAATTTAAATTAAAATACTCTATTAATGAGGGCATATCAAGGGAGACCTTCATAGAAGATAGAACATACCTTCAAACTCTAGAGAAACAGGGGAAAACTCTCTAGGATAGAGAAAAAGAATGGAGAATGAAGAGTAGGGCAAGCTAGTTACAAGTTGGGGATGATCACACATATCATATCATTGAGCTTTGATGGAAATCTGAAATAAGCAACGATTGATAACTACTTACTTACATAACTAATATTAATATTTTTTGTGGCTGCTGATAATTACAAAAGAGATACACACGACAAACGGAAATACGTTGACATCCAGGTATAAATAAAATAATAAAAGAATAATATTTATATTTTCTTGCAGTTGTCTATAATGAGACTTTTTGAAAGTTTTTCCGGTGGATTTTTCCAGTCAAAATCCGGCAGCAATTTATTGGAATCCCAAGTTTGATAGCTAGTTTCTGCACAATCAAAGGGTTCGAGGGGATAATATTACGAAACCATGAAACCGTGCCCACATCGTGTGGTTACAGCAAAGGCGAAGGCGTGTTGAGAATGATGAGGGGTCGAGCAGTGGCCGAGAATTTTGATCAAAACTGGAAAGTAGGCCCGCAGACGTACACAAACCTTGACCCTTCGTTGCAGTGGTCTCCCTTGGGTAATGCACCATTTTTTCAACCTTATCGCATTCCCAAAGGCAGTAGTCTATAACGCGACTTTTTGAAAGCCTTTCCGGCGGATTTTTCCGGGCAAAATCCGGCAGCAATTCATTGGAATCCCAAGTTTGATAGCTAGTTTCTGCACAATCAATGGCTCCCAGGGGTTTTCCAGGGCGCTGAATCCAAATATGCAGTTAAAAAACCATTTTAACTGCTAAAAATCAAGATTTAACCTCATTTCTTCCGCTGGATACCGTCACCGGAATCTCCAAAAAGTCGCATTATAGACAACTCCTTCCCAAAGTTCCTCTTCCTCCCGGTGCTCCCTTCGTTCAGCCGCCATTTCCCAAACTCCTCAAGGGCCTCCGTTCAATTGGCCACGACCAGGCACTCCACGCTTTCCCAAAAATCCTCCCGGCCCTCTCTTCAATTCTCCGACCACTCCAGGTTCAGGCTTTGCCTTTCCTCCTCTTCCTGACACTCCCCCGTTCAGTACTCCACCATTTCCACAACCCACTCCCACCACTCCAGGCCTTCCACCTCAGCCCACCTCTGATGCTCCTTTTGGCACCACTGAATATTTGACTGAAATTGGCCCACAAGAGTCCACAAACCCTTCGCGCAGTTTTCCACCATTTCAACAACCAGGTACTCCACGCTTTCCTGCATTTAGACCGGGCACTCCAGGCTTCCCCAAATTTCCTCCATTCAGACCCGGCACTCCAAACTTCCCCAAATTTTCTCCGGGGCCTCCATTCAATTGTCGACGACCAGGGCCTCCACGCCCTCCCTTCGATATTCCACTACCTGAGCCCCCCTCCTCTGATGCTCCTTTTGGCGCGCCCACCGCTCTAGGCTTTCCACCTGAGTCCCCCCCCTCTAATGCTCCTTTTGGCACCCTAGGACCTACCAGCCAAAATTTGGAAGCGGGCCTTCAAGCGTCCACAACCCCTTCGTTGCAATGGTCTTCGCGTGGGTTTCGACCACTTCAACAACCGGGCACTCCAGGCTTTCCCAAATTTCCTCCGGGGCATCCATTCAATTTTCCACGACCGGGCACTCCAGGATTCCTCAAATTTCATCCAAGGCCTCCATTCCATTTTTCACGACATGGCACTCCAGGGTTCCCCAAATTTCATCCCGCCCGACCTCCATTCAATTTTCCACGACCAGGCCCTCCTCGCTTCCCAAAACTCCTGCAGCCTCTCCCTTCGATATTCCACCAACCCCACAACCCACCACTCCCTTCGATATTCTACCAGCCCCCCTCTAATGTTCCTTTTGGCACCCCAGGACCTTCCAGTCAATAGAAAATACCATTCATTATCTTTCGGGGCTCTCAACAGTTGTGTTTGACGTATTGTAATAGTTTTTCGGGGTTTTTTTCCCTTAGCATGAGTTGTGCTTGATTTACGGTTATCGTTTATATCATGATGCTGCTGATAAAAGTGTAATTGGTAGGGCTCCTGAGGTGTAATAACAAACCTATGTGCTCTATATATCCCTATTATTATTCCTACTATATTTATAAATAATCCTTATTTGCTTCTTTATACGAGTGTGCTCTATATATCATATTGTTATTACAATATATTTTATTATTTGTCCTTTTGGCTACGGTGGTGATTGGTGATTGCAGATTTTATTAGTTGTCCTTTTGGCTACGGTGTGATTGGTGATTGTGCTGCAAATTATAAATTTTTTAATCAGGATTATATAAGTAAATTTCATAGTTGTGAGAAGAGCTTCGGCGTAAATCACATGAAAAAGACCTTTGTCGACGCGTTTCGAACCAACTTGTCTTGACGATGAACCACACTGGTTGGTTCGAAAAGCGTCGACAAAGGTCTTTTTCATGTGATTTACGCCCAAGCTCTTCTCACAACTATGATGAATCACAGAAGCCTCAATTCTACAAGTAAATTTCATCTTAATCATGCCTAAATAACCAAAATTTTCAGCAATACTTTACATAATTGAAAGTAATAATCATGAATTAAATAGCCCAATTGTATTGTAATATTGAAAATAATTATTGTAATTATCATGAAGTTTCTAATATCTTTTATAATCAAAAGTAATGATTATGAATCAATAGATTTTTATATCTAATACAGTTTCTTTTAAATAATATTACTATATTTTTAATGAAACTTATACAAGCCTATTAATAAATACAATTTAGCTTTTAACATCAAAATAAGGTGTTTTTTTAGGACAAAGAAGCATTTTTTAAAACTCTGAATTTTAAAAGTAATGATCATTAAGATTGTAAAATCTTTTATAATTGAAAATAATGATCATAAATTCATACACTCTATAGACTTTATAGTGAACAAAATTTTCTTACAATAATATTATTCTATTTTAAAATGAAAAAATATAATTTACATTTTGATACTAAAATAAGGTTCGTTATCATTTTTTTCTTGAAATAAAGAAACACTATTTTTTTAAACTCTAAATATTAATCAAATAGCTTGTTTATTTGTATACAGATCAACACATTTGAAATAGTCACATAACATTTTAGAAAAAAAAAATTGTTAACCAAGGAACTTGATTTTAGAATATTGAAACTAACACTTTTTATATATAGATATTTAATTTGGAATAAGAAAAAAGGAATAGCAGAAATTAAGTCAATTAGTTGATAGATGATTTATCGTTTTTATTCATAAAAAATTAACTATATGCAAAATAAGACATTATTTTC
>APFE031150968.1:38552-53140 GCA_000404065.3 Pinus taeda
AATAATTATGGGTTAATAGACTGTATAGCCAATAAAATATAAAAATAATTTTTTTAATAATACAAAAAACCACTTCTTTTTTTCTCTAAACATTAAACAAAACTTTTTTTTTAATACAAACCATCTCATTTTAGTCTCCACCCGCAGTTCACCTAGTTCAATGGGCTAATCACAAAAATGTGAAATTGTTGAAATTCAAAAGGCATTCCCCTGTTGTGAGTAAGGCTACGGGGAGGAGGACATATTGTAGCCCCATAATGGTTTACGTTTAATTACGTGTCATGTGAGAGGGTAATCATAGAAAAAAGTTTTAGCCAAATAATTATAATTATTTTATATAAAAAAAAAATTAAGTCCCCCAAATATTTTATGGGTAGTTACTATATCACGTGGGCTGAGTTACCCAAAAAACATCACATTCTAATTAATCAACATGCACATGATTGAGATTATGAAAAAAAAAAATCTTAACCAAATACTTTTGATTTTTAGATATTGAAAAATAACACTTTAAAGTATTGATATTTAATTGAATATGGAAAAGAAATAGTTAAAATTAAGTTGTTGGTGAGTGTTTAATAGAAAAATTATTTTTATTAAAGAAGGTTAATTTATATATAAATTAATTTATAATATAATATTTGGTTAATTGTATATAAAATAATTTATAATAATAATATATAATATGTATAATTAATATAAAAATAATATACATTATTTTATAAAAAAAATTAAAATAATTAATTTAAAGCTAGATAGTTTTTAACTATTGTATCATATATTATTATTTTAAATTATGAAAATAAACTATATAAATAATGAAAATAAAAAATTATGTTGTTTCATTATATATTATATAAATAAAAGGTAGGAGGGATATTTTACACTTTAAAATTTTGATAAAATTTTGATATCAAACTATTAGAAAGATAAAAATTAATTAGTAAAATAAAAGAAAATAACGTTGCTTCATTGTTGTATAGAAATTCATATCTTAATGTATCTTAAAATATCAAACCTTTAACAAACAAAAAAAGAGTTTTTTTAGCTTGAAAGATATAGAGTGTCAAGCTAAACAAGTTTTAAAGGAGAAAACTCAAGACGACAAAAGCTATCAAAATGAAAATCTGAAATAGGAGGCTACATTTCCATCCTTCACACTCACAAGCTATTCAATCTAGGAGCCAAGCAAGTTTCCCCAAACCATTGACTTAAAGCTTTATTGATCATGTTTTTAAAAGAAAGGAGAAAACGAACCCACTACCTACAGGACCATTATGATACACCTTATTCGAGCCAAGTGAGATCTATAATGATTTCAAAAAAAATATTAGCCTACAATATTACAATGTCAAGAAAAAGGGAATAAATCATGAACATATTTTACAAGCCAACATCCCACTATGGACCACCTAGTTATAGATTAAGGTCATTAGCACTAAATGACATAGTAATAAATATAATACATAGTGTTCCATTGTTGACTATAAGAAAGCATTTGAAATGGTGCCTGGTATTGTCCTTTGGAATAAATAGGAAGAATTATAGGGTTCATTTGTGTTGACAACCTCTTCAAAAGGTTGTATAAGATTGGTTTTACTAATTTTAGGAACATTGATGGTTGGTGAGAGGAGATTACATGTAATATAGGAGATAAGTAAGGATGTTCTCTATGCACTGCCCCTTTTGGCATTTAAATTAACATGTTAGAGGCATGTTCCATAGAAACATATTGTGTTAGAATTACATTAGCAAGAAGAGTCATCATTCTCCTTCTCTACATTAATCATGTTGGTCATATGCTAAAGAGTCTCTCCAACATCATCAAGTAACTAAGAATTCATAAGGATCTATATTATGGAATGGGCATGAGGGTAAACACTGAAAAAGTAAAGGTCATGATTAACAATTAGAAAATGATCACTTACACTAATTATATATATGAAAATACCAACTTATAGGAATTTACTTCACACAAATATCCTAAAGACACTAAAATAATTCCAATGAATCACTTCCAAATGAGCTCCTTGTCATAGGTAGGGTAGTTAAGAACCGCCCAATGAAATACTTCCAAATAGTAGCATATAAGCATTCCCCTTCCGTCAAGATTACTATCATAACATACTCATTCATAACTAACTCCACTTCAAACAAATTCTATAAGTTTGATAATTCTAGAATTGGTGCCTAACTTATGTTCTTCTTTAACTCCTTAAAGGCCCTTTACTATCAATTTTCCCACTAGAAACACTTGGCACTTTCTATTATGGTGTTTAGTAGTGTTTCTACTACTAAAAACGAGGCTATGAATTTCCTTAGATACTGTACTACACCAATGAAACTCCTAACCTCAACAAAATTAATAGGGATCATCTACTTCACGATGGTTTGGATCTTGGTAGAATCTATGTTCATTGACTCTCCCCCACTTATCACATATCCCATAAACACAAGATACTTTATAAACTCACACTTCTTGAGATTTGCCCACAACTAATGTTTCTTTAATGTCTCTAGCACCTCCATCAATTGCGAGATGTTCTCCTCCGAATTAGCACTATATACAAATATATGCTCCAAATAAACAATAAAAGATGTGTCTATAAAATGTTATAATATATCATTCATTAACCTCATGAACATAGTCAGTCGATTGCATAGGTCAAATGGTATGAATAACCACTAATACAAGCCTTGTCTATTTTCGAAGGCGATCTTATAAGTATCCTCTTCTCTAACTCAAACCCATGTATACCTTCACCTCGAGTCTAGCTTGGTTAAGTATTTGGCATACTATCACTAACCCAACAAATTATTATTATGGGAATGAGTGCCTATTAGTATGATTTTATTTAATTCCCTATAATCAAGATGCATTCTCCAAGTCCATTTATTCTCTAGCACAATGAAAGTGGATGACCTACATGGCGAGGTATTTGGTTGAATGATGTCCTATTCCATTAGCTACTGCATTTGGTTCTTCACATCATATTCCTATATAAAGGATTTCTTATACATCCTTATATTAAGTAAGGGAGAGCAACAGTAGTTGGATCTCATGCTCTAATTCCCTCTTAGATGGTATCCCTTTACATTCTTTGAACAAACCCATGTGCACCTATAACAATTCTTCTAGCTTCGTGAAACCCCATAGGGATGAATTGGCTCTCATTCACTCTTTTACAAAAATATTTTCTCTTAAAAATAAATTAACATCATTTTCGCTGGAACTAATAAATTTTTGGTTTGTTTGGAACTTACCAAGGATAATTTTGACTTTCCCTTGAGCATGTCAATGATGAATTGTTTTCCATCCTTGATGACGTAGTAATTCTTTCATATCTGCATGAACATTATGTTCCACATGTACATATAGGGACTCCCAGATACAATTCCACATAAAACAAGTGGAAATACATGTGGCCCCACTTCATCCATAAAATCTCTACCTCCTTGTGGACCCACCCCAATGGATATGCATTGGGATGGTCGTGAGTATCAATTCCAAGTTTCTTAACTAGATCTTCTACTATGATATTTTCCCATGATCCCGAATTAAACAGACTACCAATTTTTTTCTTCCTAACTTGTATCTTTATTTGGAAAAGTTGGATCATTCCCTTCACTTCTTTGTACTTAAGGTTACTCAAATTCACCCCTTTCTACATTGATGTATATATAATATTCTCATCCATATCCAAGCCCATTTCCACCTAGTTTCTGAAATCAATGGCCATTGAATTTTTATTCTTAGCATCTTGCTTACTATTCTTAAGGTTAAGTTGCAAACATAACTTCTTAAAATTTTTTCTTTATATGACCATCAATATTGTAGTGGTTGTGGGGATATTTGAACTGGTGTTTTTTCGCCATTTTATTTTTGTTTTTCCTATTTTCCACTTCATCATACCCTCCTTGGAATCTTCTTGCTTCTCCTTCTACCTTGATGCACTTGATTTCCCTTTATTATGGCCTATGTTATCTAAGCATTGTAATTGTACACCTGAATCATCCATTGCTATAGTTTTGAATAAAATCAATTTCTTTTGTAGATGGTTGTATATGCACACTAGATTCTTGAGGAGTATGTCTCAGTTCTTTGGAGAGTTACTAGACATTATGTATATCTTCCTAAACTCATTGGTGTACACTTGTACACTCTTCCCTCATCTCTACCTAAAGAAATGTGGCTAAATCCATTTTTCCTATACATATTTAAATCCTCCCATATAGTTGTTGGAGGATCTCACTATAAAATCATTGTTTATGTGTGAATTTCGCACTAGGTCAAGGCATGGCCCTTGAATTTCATACATGCAAATGAAATTTTATGTTTTTCCTCTATGTAATGAACACTAAAATAAACCTCTGGCTACTACAACTAGTGGTTTAATTTTAAAGCATCAATCACACCTTGATATGGATTTATTTCAACTTACACTTCCATCTTGAATAAGTACTATGAAGGGTTCACAACACTCAAACTGGGTTGTTCTCTTTGATGTTCTTTCTTAGGCTCCCTCTCTGGTTCTCTCAGATCACCAGATCTCTACTCTAATTTCAACTACATGTTAGAACCTCCATCTTCTTGGAATATCTTGATCTTATTAGTCAATGCTACCATTAGGAGGCTCACATTATGATTTATATCTATGACTTGGGCTTCTAGTCACACAAAACCATCCTCTATGGGGCTTGAGGGTTATTAATAGATATATTGGTCATGGTGGAGATTTTAGGAATTTCAACTTAACCACTCTAGATCCCCTCCAAATTACCATAACATACCACAACAAACCTACTCTGATGCCAATATCATCCATAAAATATTGCGGGTATCCCACTAGACACTTCATCACAAAAGATTTACTAAAATATATTTGAAATTGTGAAATAGACACTATGAGGGTAAATTTCTCCTTATATTTTTGGATGTGTAATTAATATGTTATGTTTGTGCTTGAAAAAGATAAAATATGGAAAATATATGATTTAAATAAAACTCACAGACCATAATTAACACAAGACATGATGTGGGAAACCTTTATGGGGGAAAATCCAGCTAGAAGTTAACTTCTTTTCTCTCTCTTTCTTTGATTGGAAATGGAGGAAATTATAAAGGACTTAGAACTATGGCCTATGGGACGCTACAATACACAATTTGTATATGCTCTCTCTCTCTCTCTCTCTCTCTCTCTCTCTCTCTCTATACTCTTATCTACTTTGTTCATATATGGAACAAAATGTGCTTCAATAGAATGGAACTACTTTTCCTCTTGGTGACCCAGTTATAACACAAATTTATAAGTTATTGGTGGTCAGGTTCTACTCCTTATATTAATAATCATAATTACAATATTTACTTTTATAGATTACTACTTTTCATGTGGCTCGCCTATTTTCCATGAATAATGGAAGCTAACATGACATCCTCTCAAATCATGGTGGTTAAAACAAGAAGGTGAACATTTGGATGGCATAATTATTACATACATAACCTCATTGAAGTAATTATTACACCATTGGGAAGATATTCATGTGTATAATAATTCTAGGTGGTATTTTTTCCTTAAGCCAGAAAAGTCCCCCCCCAAAAAAGAATCCATTTAATTTGTTAAATTGTTTCCAAAATGTTTCAAACCCTAATTCCCCAAACTGGGACCTATGAGTAACAATAGTCATATGAGATTATTCCTCCACTTTTTCCACTATAAAAGAATCAATGTGGGTACAAGATATAATGACTAATCCAAATAAATTCACCATGTTTCTCTTCCTCATTCTCTCTCTCTCTCCCCCACTTTGTCTCACTCACACCCTTGCATTAAGAATTTGATAGAGAGAAATATAAATTTAATGAAAAATAGAAACAAATCATAGTTAAAAACAATTTTTATCCTAGAATAACCGTAATCAAGGGATAAAACCAACTAACATAATTCCATTAGTCGCTTAGCCAAAACACAAACAAGTTAACCAAGTGAGCCTTCAACACTCACAACCCTAGCCCATTACAATGAATTTTTCCCAAGGCTTTTAAAGGATTCATGACATTCAATCCATGGGAATAAATCCATAGAAAATCAAAAGCATATGCCAAAAACCACCACTATTTGACCAAGGAACTTTAACTATTACACCAAGTCAAGTTTTACCTAACAAGCCCCTTTTAAACTTTAACTTTGAGTTTTCCTTGACTAGATATTACCAAATCGACCAAGTGAGATAATATTGTTCACCTCTAGGCCTACTCTCTTAATGTTTATATTCAAGGAATTTAATAATTTTGCATGACCCCCTATCACCTATGTCTAATTCCAGACATTATCGTAATCTCCTAGCGATATGCATGCCATATTAGGTCTTACAGTTGTATGTCCATGTTCATGTAGAATTTTTCAACTCTATTGAAATATTGTTTTTTCTTTCAATTGTTTGCATTACTTTCACATCCACCTACCTCATAAATTTTCTAGAACAATTGTGGTTCTTACCCTAATGTTTCCCTAAAATTGCAACATACATGTAGATCCATGGTTAGAATCTTACAAATTCTTCATGGCCTCCATGTAGAAATCGAGATTTCTACTCAACAACAATCTCTTAGACCTCCAACCATTTCCAACTATTCTGTTTGATTCCTCTTATTGGCTACCTTCCTATTAAATATATGTGTTTCAATCCATGGGATAAAAAATGCAGCCTCCTTTTCCCTTTAATGCTTCCTGGGCTCCTAGAATCCATAGCCTAATGTTGGGAACATTCTTTTATAATAGATAAATCTGTTGAATTTCTTCTGCACATATCACCTCTCGCTTATTTATTTTCTCACTAGTGGTTTACATTCTTGTGATCATTGAATAAGATCATATTATGCATGTACTCACTAGCAAATTCATGGTCAATGTTTCATACTATTGTGCAAGAAGGATCTACAATAAGTCCATGGACATGCTTTATACCAAACAAAGAACTCAACATTGGACTATACCAATCAACGATGCTTTGGGTTCTGAAGTTCAGCTCTATGTCCACCCAAGGCTAAACATTAGCATGACATATCATTCATGGCCCACTGATCTACTTTGACCATACCTTTCTCATGGTCTAGAAATTCCATTTTTATGGTAGGTATCCAAAACTCTACCAAATCCAATGATGGAACTCTCTTAATGGCTCTTTAACTATTTTCCAATCATTTTATACATTGACTCATTTTGACCTAGAAGTTCTACACAGGGCTACAACTAGGAAACCAACACCTTGCATCCTCCCCTCTCCATCATCCCCTCTCTCCCTCCCTTCCTCTCTATTTCATTTCCCTCTCTCTTCTCTCAAAAGCTTCCTTCCTCTCCCTCCATCCCTCTCTCTCACTCTACACCCCTCTCTCTCTTCACCCTCCACTTCCTCCTCACTCCCACAAACACTCTCTCTCCGTCTCCACCTACTACCATTCCTCTCTCACTCTTTCCCACCCACCACACCCACTCATTCTCACTCTCATTTTCCTCCTTCATTACTTTCTTCCCTCTATCCCCCATTATCCCTTTCAAACTATTCCCCACTATCACCGTCATCTTCCCCTCTTCACATATCTTTATTACTTTTGTTGTCACTGAGAAGTTTTTCTTGGTTGTGGAAAGAAAATCACTGAGGTAAGCTTCATACCACTTTGAGATTGATATTTGGCCCTTGAATATGGAGAGGCATTTGTCCTTAAATCTAGCACTCCAGGTCACTTTAGTAGCAACTTTTTAGCTCACTTGACATATTTAGTTTGACAAAAATGAATTTGGTTGGAAAGGGATATGAAAGAGACCATTGGGCATGGAGTCTTTGACAAACGATTAAATACTTTTCTAAACAAGGATTTACATGAAAAACTATAATCAAAGGCATGATAACTCGCAATTTCTTTGACAAGTTATCATCAAGGTATATAGAAGGTTATAGAATATAAACATCAAAATATATCACTGAGATTTCTGTAGTGATATTCAAGTTGAAAACACACATAAGAATTTGAATAGTATGAACTTGATAAATTCCACATGAATTCTAATTCATCAAAAATTTATTCAAGTACTGAAGACTTAATTTTCAAAAGATATGGCTAGTGAGAAATTAAAATAATAGAAACATAGAGGAATTTGATCATATAAAAATATCTGAAAACTAGTCATAGAAGATTGTTTATAGCGAAAATATATTAATTTGAAAATCCATGACAATACACAAGGTTTTTTCCAAATATTCTGACCCTTCTTCTATCTTTTGGAATGATTATAGAGAACTAATTACAAACTAAATCCATGTTTCTAGGAAAACTTAATTACAAACTATTTTTATAAAATATATCGTATCTTTTATGATAATCTAATATGCATATATAAATTGATCGATACGATATCTCTTGACCTCATTATACATGATAAAACTACTTTGAGATAAAAGTTGAATTGTAGTCGATAGATTGTTGAAGAAGAAGAATGAAAATGGGTAACAGAAATGTTGCCATAAAATATGGTAATCACCTATTTTGTGCCTCAAAATCTTGCTCAAATATTTATCACTGTGATCAAAATTTTCCATCTCCTTAGGCATTTAATCATATCCTCAAGAATGCTACGAGCTATGTGAACCCATACTTCAGATATATATAATATATATATAATATATAATAATATATATAATATATATAATATATATATATATATATAATATAATATATATATATATATATATCATTTCCAAAATCATGAAAAATATCTAGGCATTGATAAAATAATTGGCATCATATATCGTGCTATCAAAATAAACTTTTCACATTTCGTAATATTATTTGAAAAATTGACAGTTGTAGTGCCATTATTTCAAATTGTAATAAACAGAGAAAAAATCTTAATAGCACTGTTGTCAACATTTTTTGGAAATCTGAGTGAATAAGCAAGGAAGTTTGAAATCATTTTCCAAGCACGAGAAGGACTCAAAGTATACATCAGAACCTCTCCGTTGGAAAGTACTTTGAAAAATATTTTGAATGATATGTGGATGTATAAAAATGGACTTATGAAGCAAAATACATGGCCTATTGAAGCCTTTGAAAGGAAGGAAAGAGCATATCGGCAATTGGCGATTGGACGTCCGAGGCACATCAGCGATCGATGATTAGAGGTTTGGGGCACATCGGTGATTAGAGATTGGAGGTTCTGGAGATATCATAATTGCATGTTAGTAGGTCTTTCACATCACAACAATCGCACATCGGCAGTCGCAACAATGAAGAAGTATGATGATCGACGAATGGGAAATCAACAATAGGAAATCAACGAATCAGATGGGTAACAACTTTCAAATGTTGCAATAATACATAGTTGTGATGTAAATATGTCGATATTTTTAAATTAGCAGGAAAAAGTTCCAATAGTTTTAAGCTGCCAGGAAATGCTGAAATATATTTACAAATTAATTCATCGCAAAACCAAGGTAGGACTGGCACTTTTCTCTGTCCTCTAGTGGGATACGTAGAAAAATATCATTGGTTCTGATAAAGCCACATGGGTTCTAATGTCATCATGATGTGGTAGTACAAAGAGGCACATGACAACTAGATTTTCCTCTATAAGGGGCCCTAAGGGGGAAATCAGGGTGACACGTGTCACCAGTCACGAGGTGCCATGTGGTAGTGATAATGTCATAGTCGGAGGTCGGCGTATCAGAGGTTGAGATTATTGGAGCTTTGTAACACTTACCACTTAAAAAATTTCTGATCAAAAGGAGGCTCTGATATTGGGGCTAGCGCGTGGTTGCTAATATTTAAAAGAACTAAGAAATTAAAGTAGTTTATAGAGGAAAATATTCCTCGGTAGCTAATAATATCCTTAGCACTTTAAGGCTAGGCAGTATGGTGACAACCCTCTGTCATATGGTGAATAAATGTAGGAAGAGGCTAAAAGAAAAAGGGCCATGGGAACATCAAAACTTGTTGTATTGTAACGTCTTTTAGTTAAAAATTCTCGACAAGTAAAACTTCGATTGTGTAACGCGGAAGGTAAGAAGATGAATGGGTCAGAAACTGCAAAGAGAATATTTCAAAGGGACGAGGAATATTGGTGAAACAATAAGGAGTTGAATTCTCCGATAAGAAAGTATAAGGAATTGAAGGCGGATGAGTCAACAACTATTGAATTGCTGGAAAAAAGGGATTGCAGTTTGGAATGGATAGTCAACAAGCTTGTGCAAAAATAACTACAACCACTCCATATTTAAAGGGAAGAGGATCAAAATTAATAAAAAAACTTCCATATTTGAAGGCTAAATATTTTCTATCAGAGTTGAAGAAGAACGAGGAAGAAATTTTGATGATTTTTTGTAGAGGGAACTATTATGTTAGCAAAAAAGCTAAAACTATAGTTTTGGGACCTCTTCTACTTTCAAGGGAGGCATTTGACAAATATTTCTTTTGCCTGAATGCAACAATATTTTCCTATAGTTATTCTAGGACATACAATATATTTTTTAAGTTTGTCTTTTGCATACATGAACTTGAGAGATATTTAGAATATATTTGTTTCTATAATTATATGAGGACTATTAGTTTACAAATTGTTATGTAAAGCACTATATAAAGAGTTTATGAATATGTAACATGGGTTGGCTTTTATTTGATAAACACTTGTAATCCAAATATATTTAAGAAATCTTTAATGTATTCACGGTGTTTAATGAGAAGTTAATAGGAAATTCCTGTGTTGCTTCTCCTTGTCAGTATTTTCTCTGTTATATAATTGTATTCTTCCATGTTTGAGAATGTTATTTTATGAGATTCAATTTCGTTGATACTCCTCTCTTAAATTATCATTCATTAATATTTTTTGCTCCATCCATCTATAAAATGTGTTTCTTCCAGCCCTCCTTCCTTCGATATCTCCCAAATAGTCAAAGGACTTGTGACTTTCATGCTTTGTACAACCTGCTCGTTGGAGTTGTGATCTAATTTGTTTAATAGTTGGAATCCATGCCCAATGGTTTTGAAGATCATCCAACCAATTCATCCATAGATCTAATTCTCATCGCCTTAACTTAATTACACAAAATGTTCTACTACGGTGGCCATAGGGTAGTTGATTTTATAGAGAGATCCCTCTCTGGATTGAAGGGTCATCTTCAATATAAAGGAGGTTTTGAGGTTACCTTAGTTATTTCTTCCCATAACCAGAGAAAGTTTTGAGTGATAAAATTTTGGCATTGTTGTCGGGGAACGAAAAGCATATTTTTCCCCTAACAATTTTAATGTTGAAGATCAGATCTCTGAGGGAAAATAGAGATTTGGATATCTAGTTTGGTTGTAAGTTGTTTTCTCTCGTGACTCCACATTATGATATGAAGGGTTCTTACTGATAAAGTTCTGGCTCATACAAGTATTCATACTTGGAGGAACCCAGATCCAAATCCACCTCAAATTTTCTCAAACCAGGAAATTTGTTCAAGAAAAAGGCTCCTAAGGAAACATGTATGGTCAATTTAGAAATATCTTTCTCTTTACCTGCACAGCTTGAAACTTTTGAAGACTTAGTGCTAGATATCAAAATTTGAGAGTAGCTTACTCAGATCTAACTCCAAGAGAAATTTTTTAGAAATTGTTTTAGATCCAATAGGCTTTAAGACCTTTAGTCGTCAGCCGTCTATCCTATAACTATAGCTCTTACCCAAAGATTTTGAGATTTGGGCTCACTTTCCTAAATTAGGAAAAAAAGTCAAGGAACTTCAAGAATTTTCTACTAAATCTCTGACTTATCCTTATTTTATCCCATATTTTCTTACCCCAACTACTCAGTTGCCATTTGGAGCTTTTCAAAAGTTTATTCTATCAACTTCCATTCGAACAATCTCAGTACCTATACATTATGTTGTCTTTACTCCTGTTGTTAGTAAAAGTTCACATCGTAGACCTATGGCTAAACGATATGAACCTTTGAATATTCCAACACATGTCCATGCTCTCCCATAGAATTATGGATAGTGTCTTATTCAGTTTGGTGGGATTGGATATTATATTGCTCAACAAAAAACTTGATGATTTCATAGATCTAGAAGAAGTTGACCATGATGACATAAAATTGAATCTTTTTGCACATAGTCTATCTGGTGAGGTAAAGAAATCATTTAGATATTTTCCTACAACTAGTATTAATAACTTTCACGATTTTGAATGGTTGTTTCTTGCTAGATGGGAAGTGAAGAAAAACACATTGCAGATTTTAGCTGAGTATAATGCACTCAAAAGAAACCCAGGAGAATCTATACAAGAATCATAATCAGATTTAATAAGATTTATAATTATATTCTGGCTAAAATCAAACCCCCTCCTGATTTAGCTTTGTTACATTATCTTGACCACTTTGATGTTGAGTTGGCTTATCAACACCATGAGAGAAATCCTACTACTTTAGAGAAAATGCAGATTAATGCAATTGGAGTGGAGGCAAAATTATTGGCAAAGAAGGAAAAAATGAAGATTGATAGAAGAGTAGGTTTCAAAGATGATTCATCTTCATCACCTGACTTGAAATTTGATGTAATGCTGAAAACTATGGAGAAAATGGTGGATAACTTGACCTCTCCCCACGAGAATCAACCTCAAGTCAAGAATCTGAATTTTAGAAGGTCCGAGGCTTCTCAAAACCGTCCCAGAGAATAGAAATATCATGAAGAACAACAACCCATTGTTCGACCTCGTTTTCCATAATCATTTGTAGAAGAGGATACTAATGAAGAAGAATACCATCAGATTGGGTGCTTCGATGATGAAGAGAGACAAGTTTTTTCCACCAAAGAAGAACATGACATTTCTATTGGATGCTCGGAGAAAAATACAGTGTTCATCTTTGCGATTCAGATGTTTATCAACAGGGGTACAATAATGCAGTGGCAAATTTTCAGAGACAGTACAACCTCAGAATGTGGAATGTCCCTATCAAATCTCTACCATAAAAGACAATAGCCAAACAACAAGATGAACCCAAAAAAGAGATATTAAAGAGGCTAGAGGATCCAAACAAGGACAATCTGTACGAGTTGAAGAATAATAGTTTGAAAGAAACAAGAAAGGAGACTAAAGATGCAAAAAAATTACATTCAAATTTTAATCGGGACTCTGAAATCAGTAAGTTAAAAGTGTCCATTCCTTTTGCTGAACTTTTAGGAAATGAATAATATAGAAAAATAATTTCTACTATGATTAAGGATTCAGAGATTGATCAAATAAACACAATTTCATAATATTCGTTGAAGCTAGATGATGATGCTCCAGAATTTGTATTTGACCCACACGTTACAAGTGAAAAAGATGATGTGCCCCATTTTTATGTGAGTCTAAATGTGCATGATATGATTCTTCATAGCACAATGTTAGACTCCGAAGCCTCAGATAATCTCATGCCCAAATCAGTCATGGACCATCTAGGAATCCAAATTACTAGACCCTATAAAGTTTTTTTCTCTTTTGATTCCAGAAAGGTAAAATACTTAGGGCTGATTAAGGATTTAATTTTCACCTTAGGTCAGATTCCTGCTAAAAGTGTTTTGATGGATATAGTAGTAGCATATATTCCTGTTAGAATTGGCATGTTGTTATCATGATCGTGGTCAACAAGATTCAGAGGAACTTTACAAATGGGAATGACTTATGCTTCTATACCATTGTTTGGTGAAATGAAAGGACTATACCGAGAAGTTCAAATGATCTATATGGTGAGCAAAAAAATGGAGCCAAATAATAATCCAATATATGTGGTAGACACAGAGTTGGGCTCACAAATATTTTTCAATGATTGTTGTTTTGGAAGAGAAACATCAACAACAAATGAAGCTAATATTCAATAGCAGCAAGTTCATATTTCTTCAAGGGAAGTCTGGAAATTATACTTTGATGGATCTACCTGTGAAAATGGTTTGGGAGTAGGTATGTGGATTTATCCACCAGATTATATAAGCCAATTTAATTCTTATAAACTGTTGTTTGACTGTAGAAATAACCATGGAAAATTTTAAGGACCAAAAAATTGTCTTAAATTTTAGAAACTTTGGCGAATCTTATTAGTCCCCAAATTGCAAATTATAAAATTTTTGTTGGTATCCTTGTAAAAACATGAAAATTTGTAATAATTTTATATATAGTCTTTATACAATTTTGGCAATTTTTATGGTAAAATAATTTTATATTATAAAATTCAGACGAATCATTTTTAACAAAAAAACGGAAATCGGTGAACCTTTTTTTGGAAAAACCATGGAATATTAGCCCACTTGCAAATATTAGCCCCCAAAATTTTCCAAATATCAAAAATAATGTTTTTTTATTATTTTTTATTACATTTTGATATCAAAAAAATGTTTTTATTACTTTTTTACAAAGAAACATATTTTTTTTAAAACACTAGATATTAATAGTAATGATCATCAAAGTTTGTAAAATCTTTGATAATTGAAAGTAATGTTCATGGGTTTACAGAATTTATAGTGAATAAAATTCCTTCAAAATAATATTATTGCATTTTAAAATGAAAATATATAAGGCTAATTTA